>CAUYPO010085322.1:0-57931 GCA_963574435.1 Cheirogaleus major
TCCCAGCTACTCGGGAGGCTGAGGCAGGAGGATTGCTCGAGCCCAGGAGATTGAGGTTGCTGTGAGCTAGGCTGACGCCACGGCACTCACTCTAGCCCGGGCAACAGAGTGAGACTCTGTCTCAAAAAAAAAAAAAAAAAATTCAAATATACATTTATACACACACACTCAGAAAAACTAGCAATTATCAAAATATAGTAGGGGCACTTATATAAGACATTTTTAATTGTTACAAAAGAGATTTTTGCAAAGTTCAATCAATCCATAAGTCCACAATTCTATTCTTTTGTTAGAATATTACAGTAAGATATCACAGTTATATGTAAATATACATTGTTGAGCATGCTAAAATAGTAGGTAGTGAAAGAAGTCAAGAATGAAAGAATAATAAAGATAATTTTTTTTAAAAGAGTATATATTACCTAATTAATTCCTAAATAAAATGAATGAACATATTTTTCTAATAGAACCAACAAAACTCAAATTAAAAACAATGTAATAAAAAATAACAGATTCTGGTGACTGTTGTATACTAAATAGGCTTTAATATTATTGCATAAGCAATAATTTGGGTCCCAGGAGAGTTGCAGCTAATATTGATAATAAGTAGTACATTCCATATAGATCATTCTTTGCAGTTATCTTTCTATGGGACCTTTTTATAACTGAATGGAACAATCTCAATCACCAAGTTATTTCCCCAGCTGTAAGAATTTACTAGGTTTCCCTGCATTATCTTGCAGACTAGTTTCAACTTTTGTTTTCTCTAATCTACTTCTTACCTCTGGTAAAGTAGAAATGTTATTGTTCTCTAAATTTAATTCTTCAAGTGCACTGCATTTTGCTAATGATCTGGGTATTGCTGATAGTCTGTTATATCTCAGGCCAAGACGACTTAAACTGGACAAGTTTCCTGTGAGCAATAAGAAAAAATTATTATTATTTTTACAAAATCTGATGAGCCTCTCACTATCACAGGTTATCTACTAGATATTTAGGAATTACTTCAAATACTATTTCAATAAGATCTTTAACTTCTAGTACCAAGGAACCACATGCCACACTTTATCGGATGAAATTGAAACCACTTTTGTGCTTGTTTCAGAAAAATAATCTACAGCTATAAGTTAATTTTTAAAATAAACGATTAGAAAATATAGGCATATTTTAAAAAATTAACCTTTAATTGAAAAGTACTATATATTTTTAACATATAATAATTATCCCATTTATATCTATGTGATGATGATCCAACTGAGAACAACTGGTTATATATAAAAAATTTACATATAATTTTGGAAAAGAAATTTCTAAAATATTATTTAAAATATAAGATCAACAATTATTTTGTGAGATCAGAAAGGTTCAATATAAACATTCCAAAATTTCTCTGAAAACTTGATCTCATAGTAAAAAATTCCTCAAACCAAAATAATTACAAACAAAAGTGAAAGTTATAGTCTCTCTTATCTAAGCATATCCAGCTTGAGCACAAATTATTCATTATTGAATAAATAAAAAGTAGAGAATTTTATTTCCTAGGCATTTTCTAATTTTATTGCCATGACTACATGGCAAGCTACATGTAAGCTACCTGAATGAATATAACAATATCCGCTATCATAAAAGGCTCAATTCAAATTTAATTTACCAAACAATATACATTAGAAAAAAAGTTAATTTTGATACAAAAAGATAACAGTAATGAGAATTTAGTTCAATGTATTTGTCATGGCTAATTCATTTCTTTTTTTTACTTCAAATTACAACCGTTGCTATGAGATTCTTTGCTCAGCTAGGTTAAAATGCCAAATGTAGCCTTTACTTTTAAATTAAACAGTTATTTCCAGTGTTAGAAATTACAGAAGTGGATGCCTGTGTCACACTTAACTTTTTGGAGACATATTTTGAGGGCTTTCAACTTTGGCAACCTTCTGATGTCTGTCTTTTTCTTTTTGCTTTAATTATTTTTCAAAAAGCTATTGCATGATCAACTTTCGTTCTTAAATGCAACATTACAAAACTTATAAAAGGGCTGTCACTATGCCTCGTAATCTTTATCTGGTTATCACTCATCTTCATCTTTCCCTCTTGCTGAAGAAATCAGTGACTGAAGTTGTAAGTAATGACTAAGTGCAGCTAAGTTTTATGTTTTACGTTTTCAAGGTAAGAATTAGTCATTGATAGTGAAAAATATCCTCATGATTCTATACCATAAGTCTAGTCAACTATAGTGCAGAAAAACTTAGCAACCACTTCAATTCCTCCAATTAGAACTATTCCACAGGTATGCTATGTTCATTTACATCCTTTCTACAACAGTATTTGAAAACTAGGCCAAGAGTTTCTTGGTTCTGATTAAATAAAATTCCAATAGGCATAAAATTAAATACAAAAGCAACAATAAAAACTACCACTTAGCAAAGATAAGTTAATTTTGTCTTTAAAATGCTTTCTAAGTTAACTAGGATGCTTCACTAGTGTCTTTCTGATGATACTCTGGAGAGGTGTGTCAATTTTGGACGGAAAAAAAAAAGCAGAGGATCAGGTGACTTTTCAAAGCCCCAGAAAACTCTGAGATTAGAAAAAAGGCAAGAATGATATTTACTATTGCTACCACTGCATTATGATATTGAATATGATACAAATTTTACTTAAAAGTTGGGTTGGCAGAAATAATCTTTTTATGACTAAAATATGTTAATTAAAGTCGTATATATAGTAAGCACAAAAATGGGGACAATGTAAATGTTCAACAATAATAATTATTTAAATTGGAGGCATCATAATGTAATAGAAAAACCAAAGTGTTTTATATTATCTATGTGAACATGGGCAAGTTACTTAACCTTTCTGAGTCTGTTTTCTTGTCCATAAAGTGGAGATAATGCCACATACTTGACAGGGTTACTCTGTGTGTGTAAGATACTTGGCACCATGATTGATACATAACAGACATTCAGTACATAATTTTTATTCTATGTCTATATTCTGTAATACTTTGTACCTATTAAAATTATGTCATAAAATTTTTAAGATTTAAAAAACTTAAGGTTATGATGTTATTTGGGAAAATATAAAACTGCATTTTGTATGATCTCAACAATGTAAAAAACACGCATATAAAATAATGCAAAGATAATGCATCAAAACAGAGTTATCTGCACAGTAGAATTATGAAAGAACAATTTAAAAGCTTTTTTTTAGAACTTATCTACATTTTTCCAAATTTTCTAGTTTTGCCATTTAAAAACATATTGATAAAGATCTATAATTCTGAAGTCATTTTAATTTCAAAAAATCATGACATATTTCCACCATCCTTTCTTTTTTTGTGATAAATATTTTATATTATGGAGATATTTTATACGATGTGACCATCTTTTGCATTATATGCCTGTATATCTTTTTAATGTTTTTCCTATCTTCTTCTTCTTCTTCTTCTTTTTTTTTTTTTTCCTTTTTTAAGACAGGGTCTTGCTCGTTGCTCAGAGCCATCCTCCCACTTTGGCCTCCCAAAGCACTGGGATTACAGGTGTGATCCACCATGCCCAGCCTGTACATCTTTTTAATGGCATATTAGACTACATATAGATCTATATTATACATATAATATTGTACATATATGGCCTAAAATGCCATTAAAAAGATTGAAAATGTAGATTTAAAATCTGTAAACACTCTTTGAAAACCCAGAAATGCTGCTGTGGTTTTTTTCTTTTAGCACGTCATTCAACAACGCAATCAAAAGGCAGCATTTATAAGCAAAATTTCACATGACAATAAGCAAACCTGAAAAAATCATGTCAAAGTCAAATAATTCTTGAAATAGTCTAGTATAATATATTGGTTCAAATATTTAAAAGTGATATCTACTTTATGATATTTTAATAAATTGAGGGTATGATTCACAAATGCTTTATCTTTATGGTTCATGCTTAAAAATGTCCTCTTCTCCCATAAAACCTATTTGATTCTACCCTTTAATCCTAGAGCAGGCCAATTCTTAAAACATGTATAAAGCAGTCTGTCACTATGTCAAAATAAGCGTCATTGTAGAGTGAGCCTATTGTGCTACTGGATTCATAATTGAGGTTAATTTTGTGTATATATTTAATGAGTCTATAGAGGGTCATTATATCTTATGTTTCATTTATTTGGGTACAAGAAAGGATGCACTGTTCATAAAAAAGCATTTCAAATTAAACTGTTAGAGCAGTTTCACTTAATTTTGTCTTCTAAGTCAATTTTTTTTTCCAGCTGAAAATGTGATATCTTAACAATGCAAAGGCCAGGAGGGGCAAATGCCTATAAACAGCACACACCATTTGCCTAATGAAATACAAAACAACAATATCCAGAAATTTTATTCTAGAATTCCCCAAAACAGTTCCTGATATTTCACTCACTTACCTCTATCTACCTCTCAACAGGCTGCATGGGTGCACCCATAGCATAGTGTCAATACCTCTGTCATCAAAAAAATCACACCATATTATATTTTCATACCTGTATCCATATTTTGATCCTAGTGAGTTTTCCACTGTCAGAACCCCAGTGTAAAGCTAGATACATGATACATATTTGATGTTTATAATAAAGCAAAAATTGAGAAATATTAAATAGATTATACTCTGTGAAATTGTTTTATAGAAAAGGAAAACCATGTATTTATCTTATTAAAAATGTTTTCTAATATCAGTTTCATCCCCTCCAAGTCAGTCATCAAATTCTATTTGTATTTCCAAAATATATTTCTCATGTCTGTCCTTTCTCCAACCCCATCCTCACCATCTCAAACCAAAATCATTACAATAACTGACCTTGCAGACTCTAGGTTTTCTTTAATACTCAACCCTACACCACAATGATTTGGGCAAATCCATATATCCATCTTTTATCAGTTAAGAAAAAATACTGAGACTAAAAAACAACCTATTTCCTATTGTACCAAATATATATACTCTTTGCTAGCTTCTAAGGCTCTCCATGATACAATCCCACCCTACCAATTCAGCTACTTTTTGCACAGCTGCTGTATAAATGCACAATGCCAAACATAAGACACGGTCTTGTCTATTCTCTCAAGAAGCTTATAGTGACATATTTTCACAAATAACTATAATAGTTATTGTATTTATGTTTATATTAGTGCCCCAAGACCAGTATGAACAAAATGTTACGATCTAACAGGAAGGATCAAAGCTGGTTTTATAAAGAAGGCAGAAGAGTTAGTCTTAGGAAGAAGGAACATCTCTGCCTCTAGGAATAGGAGGGAATGAACAAAAGGAAAATCAAGAAATATAGAGGTAAGATGTTTGGATACTTCACATTGTGATGCTCATCTTCTCCATAAAGTGAGCATATGAGCTAACTTGAGGAAAAATAGAGCATGGTGGTTTGAAGTTTTATACAGTCATCCTGTGTCCCTTGATAAAAAGGAGATGAGAATTAGTAGTGGAACTAGAATCAAACTTAGTTGGCTCCCTATCAAGAAATCTGTCCTCAAGATCTTCATTAACTTTGCTCTAGGTTAGCTTGTTTCCTTGACACAGAAGCATGATATGCTCATTTTTATCTTCATACTGTATAACTGTCCATGCTGTTGTGCTCATGGAATGCATTTTTCTTCCAATACTGAGTCCTACACATTTGTTCACTGAGCTTTCCCTGGCTATTCTATCAAGATCTTATTGATCTCCCTGTAAACTGAACTCACTCACAGCAGGATACTGTTTTCACCATCAGTTGGTAATTATATTTAGTTTTATTGTTGTTAATTGTTTCATGGATTAGGTATCTCCCCTCACCAGACTGAACACCCCTTAAGTAAGGGGCCTTGCTATATTTTTCTCTCCATAGAATTTGTTTCAGTGCTGAGCACACAGCAGGCATTCATTCATACTTTCTTAATAATTACAGAAACTAAAACATCTATTTGTCCTCCTTTGCATTAGAGCAAGATGCAAAAAAATTATGAAAGGCCCATAAAAAAAATCTTTTTTCTTTGTCCCATTCTTATTTTAAAAAATAGCATGTCTATGAAACATAGGCTTTATTAGACATAATTAAAAAATATATATCAGAATTGCCTGGTCTATCTGAATATAAGTTAATTCTTCTACAATTATTTACAGAAGTTTTTTCTGGGATACCCAACTTCCAAGCAGCCCATTCTTAGATATCAGCTAGAAAAAAAGCACTAACAATTCCAACTTTCTGTTTTCCTCCCACCTCACTAAATTTTTTTTTTTTTTGAGACAGTCTTACTCTGTCATCCAGGATACAGTGTAGTGGCCTCATCCCAGCTCACTATAGCCTCAAAGCCCTGGACTCAAGCAATCCTCATGCTTCAGCCTCCCAAGCAGCTGGGACTACAGGTGCACACCACCACACCCAGCTAATTTTTCTATTTTTTGTAGAGACAGGGTCTCACTCTTGCTCAGGCTGGTCTTGAACTCCTGGCCTCAAGAGATCCTCCCACCTCAGCCTCCCAAAGTGCTAGTATTACAGGTGTGAGCCACTGCACATGGCCAACAAGTAATTTTTAATTACAAAATATATGAATGCATCTTCATCTTTTCTTTAGATAACTATGGTTTGTAGTCTAATATGGACCTACTGAATCCTTTCTCTAAGCATTTATTTATACATATACAAATACAGGGATTTTTCATGTTTATTTTTATATAAATGGTATCATTCTATATGCTTACTCCTCCCCCGTAATAGGTCATAGAAATATTTTCCTGTGAGGAAATACAGATATACCTAATTCTATTTAATCATTATAATCCATGATATGTATGTATTAATACCTATCTAATCATTGTCCAATGGATTTTGTTTCTAATTTTTAAGAAAGAATTCTGTAATGAACACCCTTATATAAATATGTTCGTGTATATTTGAAAATATTTCTTTTATGTCTCAGAGGACATAGATATTTTATATTTTGATAAGTAATACCACAAGGCTATATCAATTTTATTTCCACTAAGAGTGAAGGACAGTGTCCATTTACTCACATCCTTGCAAAATAGGGAGTGATAGTATCAATTTTTTATCCTTTGCCTATTCCATCCCTACAGCCATTGCTACAGCAAGGCTGATAAAGATGGAAATTTTCCTACAAGTAGTGATCATGTCTGACTATAAAGAACTTCAAAATCTTCTGATAAAATTTTAATTTGCTGTACACAGCCCAAGATAAAAAAAAGCATCCAATCTTTAAAAAGAACTGGAAGTATAAAAGACCATCCCTCTTTCTCCTTCATACCACTGCTTTCCCAACAAAAGTTGTTTCATTTTGATAACATGGCTAAAGCACTCACCAAGGGGTCTTTGAAGTTTGCCAGAGAGGAAAGGGCTTATTGATAGTGGAAAGTCCCTATAATTTTGTTTTATCAACTGACATGCCTTATTCAATATTTACTGTTGAATAGTAGCTAAATACAATATTTTAAATGCTTTTTATTCTTACTGAAATCTAAAAATTTCCTGTGGCAATAAGAATTAGTATGATAACCAAATTCAATTTTTATCAACTCAAAAGCCCAGGAAATAGAGACAGATTCTTGAAACTTCTTTTCTAAAACCAAATAACTCTTAAAGTTCTCACTTTTAAAACCAGAATAGATTTCTAGAATTAAAATATCACAAAATAGTGAAATTGCTACATGACATTATCTAGTATTGAAATTAGTAGTAATTGAAATAAAAATGGTAGGTACTTCCAATTTTCTTGGATCTAAACTTTTTCCTTTTTTTTTTTTCAGTGGGATAAAAGGGGGTGAATTTTAAAAATGTAATCTATGAGAATATGCTATTCTGGTGAAGAAATCCGTATTTACAAAGGCCCTATCACTGACTTGAGAGCATGGCATGTTGAAAGAGCCATCCACATTTCACCAGAATCCATTACTCTCAGCAAAATAAAAGAGGTTAAAACAAAATCAAGAATGAAATATCAAAACTCTTTCATGCCAGAGAAAAACTTAACATCAGAAGTCTGGCATTTATTGTGATTCACCTTCTGCAGTGGTTTCAACTCTAACCTCTGTCTTTTTTTTGAGACAGAGTCTCACTCTGTTGCCCCAGCTAACTCTAACCTCTTTCAATGAGAGGTTTTAACAAACTAAACTACAACCTGGAAATCAAGACGCAGCTTTCTTTAATGTTGAGCCATCCTGGCTAAGAAATAAAAATCAATGTTGCTGAGCTTCTGTGTATAAATGTAGGCTGATCATTGCCAATCATTGGCATTTAGGTTTCAAGTGCTTAACTTTGTCTACAAATTGTTCTGTGCTCCACTTTGACAGATTGCTTTCTTATGCTGTCAGATTTTTAAAGTACAGTGAAATCAAATGGCTACGAATTAAAATTAGATGCTTTGAATTTCAGCAAATATAATCAGCAACTTTAGGCTAATTCAGTGTAACTTCTGAGTAAAACTAATTCAAACAATCTTATTTTAACAAAATAGCAAATAATTAGTAGGAAAGACACACAGTTCTAAAGATGAAATAATGTCAAAGGCACAATTATTTTTTTTTCAGAAACATTAAACTAGAAAACTGAAAGCAAACTAAAAAGCAATACAAAAATTCTTGAATGTTAAAAACCCAAAAGAACACCACCATTAAAAAAAAAAACTAGTAACGTTGTTATACATAAGCTGCACTGTAATTTACCTAAAACCTAATTACTCAAACTCTACTTGTTAATATAACCATAATTACTGTAACATTTCTTCAGAGTCCAGTGCAACAAAAGGACCTCTGTGAATTGTTCTGTGCTCCAGCCTTGAAGGCAGGGTTTTGTTGCATATTTCTCTTTATCTCATTTTCAGAAGAAATTGAAAGTAAAATAATTTTTCCCACTTCAGACCTTTTCTCCCTTGATTTCATGAAACCACCAGAGATCCCAGAAGGCTGTAAGAATATCAGGTTCATAGTTTGAAACAAAATGACTGCTATAATTAAGCTTAATATTTTCTTTTGTTCATAGCTAATTCTTGAATTAGAAAATATTTATATGAAAGAGAATATACATTTTATTCTTCAACAGGGTAGATTAACGGTTAAATCAGAGAAACTATAAATACACATTTAAGCACTCTCTTACTTAAATGCAACCAGCTACCCCTCCTCATTTCCTTCTCTCTCTTCTCCACATCCTATGTGCTATAAGTGATCCTGGCCACTACTCAGACTAGAAGTAAATGGCAGTAATTACTGCCAAGGAGTGATAGCTACTCCAAGAGTGTTCATGTTAAATAAAGAAAGGGGTAAAAACATCCTGATCTACTTATAAGAAAAAAAGAAAGAAAGAAAGAAAAGGCAAGGAAATAAAGTGATTTTTGGAAAAGTGATGGTAAGGCAGTATAAGATTTTTTCAGTTGTGAGTTCGGGTAAGATTCTTTAGTCCAGGGAAAAAAGAGTGGGCAGTTGCTTCAGGACTAGCATCAACTCTCCAGGATAGGTGTTGGCTTTTTGTTTGTTTTTTATTTTAAGTTATACTTTCCAAGAACTAGACTAGGATAAAAAAAGTATCAAGAGAACCATATTCCAACTAAGTTTGCCAGTGACTGTTTTGGGTGAACTGCTCTTCTCCAATAAATGAGAGGGAGAATCTCAAAAGTCTATTAAGACTGTTAAGATTTGTAATAGACCAAGACCCAAATGTTAAAATTTCTTACCAAACCTCAACCTTGTGCTACACAATCAAAATACTAGGAATAGGAGGGATAGAGAAAGGGAAAAGAATTATTTTAATAATCACGGTAAATAATAAATAACTACAATACATAAAAAGTTTCAGTAAATATTACTTATTCATTTTCCATCACTGAGAGTAACAGCTGTACTATATTTGCTGACAACTATCAAAGCATATAAAAATAAATACAATATTACTTAAAATTTTCTTGTTAATGTTTCAGTCCTCATTAAGTTCTAATATATAATTGTAATCTAATCATGCAGAATATGCTAGAAGTGAGGCACATTTGTTATTCTTAGGTAACAACTCCAAGAGATTAATAATAAAGTAAAATATTTTCATATTAGTAAACATACTTAAAACACAGAAGCATTACTTCTAATAGAAGAGAAAAATGTAAAATTAAGAAAGCCAGGAGAAAGAAGGCTACATGGAGAAGTTATCCTTTGTCAGACCCTAGTCCTACTTACCGGAAGATTTCATCACACACCACCACCTGTGCTTTCTCTGTTTGCCAGCACTATTCATTTTAGTACTTTTAACTGCAACCCCCTTTGATTCTTATTTAACAAGGACACAGACATACACATAAAAATATTAAATAATAAAATATTATTAGACAGAGAGAGAGAGAACAGGGCTAATAAACATTTCATCAGTTGAAGGAACGTGTGTGTGTGTGTGTGTGTGTGTGTGTACAGGGATATTTAGGAGAAAAGAGTTCTAAACAGGGAGATGGAAAGTACAAAGACATTAAGGCTAGAACTTGCCTGATATGCTCAAGAAACAGTAAAGTGTATCCTAAGAAATGCACAGGGACTAAACATCAATAAAAAGGATAAGAATGTAACTTTATAACATTGAGTATCTTAAATTTTGGTACTCCTGTCTCATTAGCAGTAGAGTAAAGCAGTATTTTGTGTTTATAAAGACTGAACAAGATTTTGGATTTCACACAAGAAATTATTTTTTGTAAGTCTTTTTATATGACATTCCACTGAAAAGTGATCATGTTAAGATTATGCATTATTCTTTCTTTCCTGCTTTACTATACCAATTAGTTGGTTGTTCAAAACAAGCAAACTTAAAGATATATATTTTAATGTAAGGACATACAAAAAAACCTAAATATGTCACTACGTAATCCAAGAATATATACTGAAATAAAAATTAAACATATATGCTGAATTGGCCCACATTCCCCTTAGATTATACTATGGAAATATGACCCTGAAAATCAACACTGAGAAATAAAACATAGTTATTGAACTTCAGAAATGAAGAAATGATCCTTTGGCTGGCCAGGAGAAAACAATTAAGTCACTTAAAATGAGGGAAAACAAACATACTTGGCCCCATATGTTTGTACATTCAATTCCAGAAGACAGTAGAACTAAGAACATCAAGGAAATAAAGTCTGACCAATGATTTTACAGCCATCCAAACTGTTCTTCAAGTATAAAGGTTAGAAACATAGAAGAGCTATAGAAGACTACTGTTCCCATGAACTATTTTTGAGAAAACTATTACCAGATTGACTTCAACCAACTAAGAAATGACTGGGCCAACTGCGGCAACAGGACTGCTGATGAACTAAAACAAAAATGAACATTAGCATAACAAAAGATGTTACCTGTCCTGACAATGCAAAAATATTAGAAGAAAAAAAAGAGACCCCTCCCCCAAAAGGCAGGAAGTAGGATAAATTCACTGATTGCCTAATCTGTGCTATGATTGACATTTATGGAACACTCCACCCAACAAAATTAAAACACACATTTAATAGCACATGAATACTTAACAAGACAGACCATAAACTGAGCCATAAAATAGGTCCCAATAAATTTCAAAGGATTCAAGCCATATGTTCTTGACCACAATGGAATTAAATTTGAAATCAGTAACAAAAAGATTTGTGGGAATATGTCAAACATTTGGGAACAAAATGACATACTTCTAAATAAGGCATAGATCATAGAAACAAAAAGACAAACTGGAAAGTATTCTGAAGGAATAGGAAATCACAACATGTCAGAATTTGTGGGGTGCTGCTAAAGCAGAACTTAAGGGCAAATTTATAGCACTAAAATGTCTTTAAATGTCTTTAAGAGAAGAAAAGCTTCAAATCAATAACCTTAAGCTTCCACCATAAGAAAATATAAGAACAAATAAAATTCAAAGTAAACAGATGAAAGGAAATAATGTTTACAGTAGAAATCGATGAAATGAAAACCAGAAAAACAATAGGGAAAATCAATAAAACTTTGAGAGGATCAGTAAAATTGATAAGCTTCTAACCCAAATGATTAGGAATAAAGAGAATATACAAGTTACCAATATCAGGAATGAGAAAGGTGGCATTACTATATAGACTCTAGAGCTATTCAAATAAGAGAATGTTATGAACAATTTTATGTCTTTAAATCTGACAACTCAAATAAAATGAATATATTCCTTGGAAGACACATATGACCAAGTTTGCTCAAGAAGAAAGTGATAACCTGAATAGCCCTACATCCATTAAAAAAATTGAAATTGTTTTCAAAAACATTCCTATAAAGAAAAAGCCTGATTCAGAAGGCTTCACTGGTGAATCTTACTAAATATTAAAGGAAGAAATAATACCAATTTCATACAAACTGTTTAAAATTTGAAGAAAAAGGAACATTCCCAACTTGTATGTGGCCAGTATTACTCTAAAACCAAAAACCAGACAAGGACGGGTTTTATGCTATTATTTGTGAATATATTATTTATTCAAAACAAATAAATCTAATTTTTAAAATTTCTACCAAAATGTATCTTTTTTCATTATTTCTACTTGGTAAGCAATTTCAGTATTATCTGAGTTTTTAATCAAGTTCAGGAAAACAAAAAATTATATTTTATTAGTTTCTTCATTGTATTACCTCTGTTCTCTTTCTAGAACTTCTAGTTTTGTCTCCCATGACTTTTTAACATTTCACTTATTTAGTATATTGTTTTGTTGTTCTAGATTCTAGGGCACTTGTTTTATCCTATATATCACTATTTTTGGTCTTTGGCTGTGTTCATTACATTATATAGCATTTTCCAGTAAAGTTGATTTGGCAAACATATTTCTAAAACTGTATTCTATTCTTGGTTTCCTTTTTGTATCAGTCTGATCATGTTTTATAGATCACGCAGTATATATCCTTTCTATGCTTTTTTTCATCTAGGGTCACTTTTCTTTGCTTATCTTGACCATTTTAATAGATTTTAAAAAGAGAAAAGCAAGAAAAAAATTGTGCTCAGTCTGTGAACCAATCTCTTATTTATATAGGAAATTTATTATTTATTATGGATATTAATAAAATGATTCCTTATGTGTTATAGACAATCTTGCCTTTCAGAGGGGCATATAAATCATAATAAACCAATTAACTAGAAAATATACTCTGTTGAAACTACAAATCGTAGTATGATAGAAAGAGCAATGGGCCAAGAATCAGGGAGATGTAGATTATAATGGCTAGGTACTATATCCAAGTCTCAGCTTGCTTTTCAGTAGATAAATAGTTGTGCCATATAACCTAAGATAGTCTATTCAACTCTTAAAAAAATTTCCTAACAATGCTTTGGTTTCAACTAATAGTAGGTAATTCAAACAAACCCTCCCATTTAAAAAAACTAAAAACATCTTCTAAAACGAAAATCAGAGCACTAACAAGATAATGACTAAGTACCAGGCTAGAAACAAGCTGGGAACTCAGAAAGAAGCAAAACACTGGAGATCCTGAGAGTGCTTCTCTAACCAGAAGATGCAGCTGAAAGGTAAGGCATGTTTCTGGCAAGAATCAAAATCTAGGGCCAAGGATGGGGACTCCAGTAATCAACATCAGCTGGGACCCTACAGAGCTACATCCTATTTAAAAGGGTGAACTGGAAGTAAAACAGTCACCCAGTAAATCTGCAGAAAACCTTTGAATCACTTGGGGGACCAGAAAAATCTGAAGCCTTGAACATGGATCAAAGTGGTCCCCCTACATATATGACAGAAACAAACAAACAAAAAATCCTTCTGTAGAAAGAAAACAACATCATAGGCCTCAAATGATTTAGTAATAGCACCTATGAAATATGCATTACTTTGCTTGAGCCCAGGAGTTTGACACCAGCCTAGGGCAGCATAAAAAGAACCTGTCTCTACAAAAAAAAAAAAAGAAATATTACTGAAATTATGTAAATTAAGTACAGATGTCATTTTTCTAAATAAACATTATAGTATCCTTATAATATACCAATAACTGAAAAGGCATCAGAATTTTTAAAAATTTCCTTTACTATTCATATAAATGTACATGCAACTAGAAAAATAAAGAAGACTATATAAATATAGAACACATCACAGCTCAACTCAACTTTTTGCAATTTGGCTAAGTCTTTGAAAGACATTTTGAACTTCAAGACATCTCCTCTCTTACCTCTCAATATTACAGATGAATAAACTTCAAACTATTTTCACCATGTTTTCAAAACTAAACATCAGTGGTTTTATTTTTCAATGTGGACTACTTTAATAAAGAAGGGACCACATCCAATATAACAGCACACGACATTCTGAAATAAGCAAAAACAGAAAAATCCACCCATTCTGCAAATTAAGTTATGATAAGAATATATACATGTAACTCAATATTCTATCTTCTTCATAATCCAACTGGGCTCATTTCCTAAAATTTAATTATTATTATTTTTTTTTTTTTGCTGAGAAAAGAAAATGAAAGTGATTTTAAATACTATCTTTTTGAATGAAGTTTTACTACTTTGATCATTTTGAATTTTAATCTCTGATTTTTACTACCAAAATGGATCAAAAATATTCCTTTGATATCCAGGTAGCTATACATAAATATCAATATCTTCTTTCTCCTCTCATACCTATAGTATCTGGGAGGTCTAGCAGTTCATTGTGCTGCAAGTCAAGGTTGGTTATCTGTATGCAGTTTCCAATCTCCTTTGGAAGGTGTTCAAGTTGATTGTGAGCTACATCCAACGTAATGAGGTTACACAATTCACCTGTAAATTAACCAACATAAAAATTTAATAAGTATTATTAAAGAATATATTAGATAATAGTTCTAAGCAAGAGAGTAAATTTTATAATTTTTAAGCACAAATAACTGGAAACAATCATATTAGATAAGCAACTTTTAGTTGAAATGGTAAATTACTTAGGGAACACACCTGCATTGTAAGAAGAAAAAGCTTCAGTTTTCTATATCATAATTACATTTTGTTTCTGAAAAAGTCAATCGCAAAATCTGAAACCATTATTTCAAAATGACATCTGATAAAATTAAAATGTTGTTTGTAAATTACCAACCTGTATTATATACTATTTTTAATTTAAGTAACCAATTCAACCACAAATGTTTGTATATTCCAAAATTTAAAGAGCTAGTATTTTAACCAAATTCAAGACAATAATATCAGATACATCTTGAGTTCAATTTTAGGGTCATTGTCCACCTCGAACCATACATGCTTTCAAATGTACATATATTCTGATGTTATTTAAATACATAATTTGAGATTTATAAATAAAAACTGCTTCTCAACTTAATAGCACTCTAAAAGGACAGAAAATAAGGTATATTTCTCCTTTCCATTCCAGTTGAAAGGGCTGTATTGGAAATTTAGATTATTCATAGTGTTATTTAGCCTTTAAAAACCTTTTTATTTGTAACAGATATATTGGTCCTCTCATGATTTTTCTATTTTAAAGTCAGAGGTCGGAGCCACAAAAAAGTAACATAAACAAAATGTATAGAACTCTATACAGTACAGTAATCCCCTGAAAAATTAAACATAGAACTACCATATAATTCAGCAATTCTACTCTAAAAAATGGGTGTGGGGTACATTATTAAGCTACATATAAACATAGGCAATGAAAAAAAGATATATCTGTTTTCATCAAAATTAAACTTTTGTGCATCAAAAGATACTGTCAAGAGTGAAAAAACCCACACGATAGAAGAAAATATTTTCAAATCACATATCTGCTAAGGGATTAATATCCATAATATATAAAGAATTCCACAATAAAACAAGATCACCACAAAAAAAAAACTCAAAGAAGTTTTTGCCAATTAAAAAACAGGCAAGACTTCAATAGACATTTCTCAAAAGATATACAAATGGCCAATACACACATGAAAAGATGCTCAACATCAGTAATCATTAGGGAAATGCAAATCAAAACAATGAGATACCACTTCACACCCATTAGGATGGCTACTATCAAAAACAGAAGACAATAAGTATTGGTGAGGGGATAGAAAAATTGGAACATTCGGGCATTGCTGGTGGAAATGTAAAATGGTACAAGCTGCTATGGAAAACAGTAAAATGGTTCCTCAAAAAATTAAACATAAAATTACCATATAAATCAGCAATTACACCTCTGGATATATACCCAAAAGAATTGAAAGCAGGGACGCAAAAATGTATTTGTATACCAATGTTCACAGCAGCATTATTCACAATAGTCAAAATTGGAAATATGCCAAATGTTCATCAATGAATGAATAACCAAAATGTGGTATGTACATTTAATGGAATACTGTACAGCCTTAAAAAGGAATGAAATTCTGATACATACTAAACATGTATGAACCTTGATGAGATTATGCCACGTGAAATATACCATACACAAATGGACAATTATATGGTCCCACTTATATGAGTCAAATTCATTGAGACAGAAAGTAGAAAGTAGTATCAGGTGCTGAGGAAAGGGGTGAATGGAGATTTATTGTTTAGTAGTTACAAAGTTTCAGTAAAAGATGACGACAAAGTCCTAGAGATGAATAATGGTGAGGGCTGCCAATATACTTAATGCCACCAAACTCTACAAAAATGCCTAAGGATATATTTTATGTTATGTATATTTTGTAACAATAAGAAAAATTTGTGGGACATAAATAAGCCAGTGCTAAGTGGGAAGTTTATAATACTAAATTTCTACATTATAAAAGAAGTAGGATATCAAGTCAATAATCTAAGTCCTCACCTCAAGAAATAGAAAAAGAAGATAATAATAAGCCCAAGAAGCAGAAGGAAGGCAATAAAAGAGTATAAATCAATAAAATTGAAAACAGGGAAGAAAAAAAAAATCAATGTAAATAAAAGTTGATATTTTAGAAAAAAATTCAATAATATTGATTACCCTATGGGAAGATTTGCAAAGACAAAAAAGAGAGAAGACACACATAAATATTAGCAATATAACAAGAGTCTATAAATCCTACAGTCTTTAAAAAGCTAAAAAGGAAATATCAAAAACAACTTCATAATTATAAATCATAAATACCCAAAGTTAGAAAATATAGAACAATTCTTTAAAAACCACATAACTACCAAAACTCAACCAAGATGAAATAGAAAATCTGAATAGTACTATAACCATTAAATAAACTTGATTTGTAATTAAAAAGCTTCTCAAAAAAGAAATCCCAGTCCCACATGGCATCACTGGAGACTTTTACCAAGTACTCAGAGAAGAATTAACAACAAAATTTTATGCAATCTCTTTCAAAACATAGAGGAGGGAACACTTCCAAACTCATTTTATGAGGCCAGCATTACCTTGATACTAAAACCAGACAACGACAGTACAAAAAGAAAACTGTATAGATCAATGTTTTTCAGGAGATTTATATATCAGGAACTTAGACACAAAAATTTTCAACATAGGACAGAGAAAAAATATATAAAAAAAATTCTCAACAAAGCATTAGAAAATTGAATCCAATAATGTAAAAAGAATTATAGGCCATGACCAAATAAGATTAATTCCAGGTATGCAAGGCAGGTTCAATATTTGAAAATCAATCAATGTAATTCACCATATCAAAAGTCTAAGGAAGTAAAATCATTTGATGATGCATGCAAGGAAAACACTTGACAAAATTCAAAATACATTTAAAAAACTCTCTCCAATTTAGGAATAGAGGGGAAGGAATTACCTCGACTTGGTAGAGAACGTGTATAAAAACTTATAGCTGATTTCTAGTTTCCAATCTGACTTAAACTTGGAAGTCTTCACTCTCATCCTCACAAAAAGAAAAGGTTAAACAAACTGAAGACCATCAACTCTTCTTACACTCCCTTCAGATACCTAAGGACAAAACTCTGTCCCCAAAACTGGAAAGAAATGAAAATAAAGAGACTTAGAGCTTACCAGGGTTAGAAGTCATAGCTGGAACCTTAAGTGTTTTAAGTAGACACTTGTAAAGGGTAATTAAATAACTAGTTGTGGGAGACTGAGTGTGGAATACATTAGAGATAAAAACGGCTGAGGGCCCATCTTAAGGAGGTTCCCTACATTTATCTCCAGGAGCCCCACCCCAGGTTCTCAGGGTGAGGATAAGAGAAAAATCTCCTCCGGTTTAACCATGGCAAGTCATATTCAAGCTGTATAAAGTCATGGACAGAAAGAAATTTTTGAAGGAAGCTAGAGTAAAAGGATAAGAATTACATCCGACTTTTCTTCAGAAATCATGCAAATAAGAGAGTGGAGTGAAATATTTAAAGTGTTAAGAGGGAAAAAACCCAACAACCTAAAGTTTGTTTCCAATGAAATTATCCTTCAAAAGTAAAAGAGAAATAAATACTTTCTCAGATTAACAAGAATATGGGAACTCGTCACCAGTAGTGACATTTCTAGCCTTGCAAGAAATGTTAAAAAAAGTTTTTCATAAAGAAGAAAAATGATTTATGCCAGAAACTTGGATCTACACAAAAAAGGGAAGAATATTAGAGAAAAAGAATAAAGATAAAAATCTTTTATTTTCTTAATCTTAATTGATCTAACAGATAACAGTTTGTACAAAGTATTAATAGCAACAAGACACCGGGTGATTATAGCTTAAGGATAAGTGAGATGAATGACAGCAATGTTATAAGAAACAAAAAGAAATGGGAATATTCTGTTATAAGGTACCTGTACTTAGTGTTATAGTGTTATTTGAAGTGGGATAGTGTTATCTGAAGTGGTATAGTGTTATCTGAAAGTGAACTTATATTAGTTATAAATGTATACCATAAACTCCATGGCAAACACACACAAATTAAAAGTATAACCGATATGCTAAGGAGAAAATGAAATAATATAAAATGCTCAATTAAAACTAGAGAAAACAGAAAAAAAGTAGGAGACAAAAAAAGAAACAAATTCAACAAAAAATAGTTGCAAATATAATAATAATCCAACTAAATCACATTTAAATGTGAATGTTCTAAATGCACTAATAAAGACAGATTGTCAGAGTTACCAAAAAACCAAGATCCAATTATATGCTGTCTTCAAGAAATCCACTTCAAATATTAATATAAATGCAGATTAGAAGTAAAGGGATGGAGAAAGAAATGCAATGACAACATCAATCAAAAGAAAACTAGAGTGGCTATAATAATTTGAGACAAAGCAGACTTCAAAGCAAGAAAAATTATCAGGGACATAAAAGGCACTACATAATGATAAATGGGACAGTTCTCTAAGAATATGCACCTGTTTATCTCATCCATGTTTATGTATTAGTGCTTAGTACACAGCACCATGTTAATTAAAAGAATAAATGAAGATAGCAGAGGAAAATAAAATTTGGATTCTAATATTCTTCACGCTAGAATGAAATTTTAATTTGCCATCATCTTTTAAAATAAATAATACCTGAACTTGTTTCAGTTTGAAATATAGTAACTTCCATTAATCTAAAGGAAGCTGCACAAATCCAAAAGTGTACAGGCACCAGGAAAGTAAATAAAACAAGTTGAATGGAGACTGTGGCTAACTTTAGCCCATAAGGAAGAGCTGTGATTCAATTCAGATCAATTATTGATATATTGCAGGACTTCTCAATTTTGGCACTATGACACTTTGGACTAGATAATTCTTTATTGTGAGAGGCAGTCCTATGCATAGCAGCATCCCTGGCCTTTCCCTGTTGATGCCAATAGCACGTCTCCTCCAAGTAATGACAATCGAAACTGTTTCTAGACATTGCCAAATGTCCTCTGTTGAAACACTGCCAAAATCGTTCCCAGTAGAAAAATCACTGTTCTTTAATATGTTGGAATGGAAGTTCAATATTGTCCAATCCTCATTTTTCAAGAGAAGCTGGAAATCTATGCTTTCATATAAAATCTTTTAATTCTTAAACACTAATAACTAATATTCATATAGGTTAAAATAGAATGAAACAGTGTTACCAAGTATCTGTCGTTTTTTCTCAGTACTCAGGACATCAGTTTGATATCTCTGCACATACAAACACATTAATTATCAACATCTTAGGACAGGAATTGCCTATCACTATACAATATTAAAACTAAAAAATAAGTGTTTCTTAAAAGTAGAATATAATCACCCAGGCTCAAATAATGTTGATTAATAAGTTAAATCTTTTTATTTGTGCAAATCACCATATGATAACTGAGTTATTTTGAGCCTATATTTTCCTAGAAAGTTTTTCTCCAACAATACAACTCTGCTGATTCAGGAAATCAAGTTAATATTGACTTACTAAGAAGAGTATCACTAAGAACACTAACTTCTCATTCTCACAGTCTAGTAATTCCTACAGGTTTTTTAAAATGCTTAAAACTCAGGAAATGTGATTTAATCTTTTTAACAGCATTAGCACACAAAAGTAACATGATTTAAAAATTCGGGTCTGTTAGTCCATGAGATACAATCAACTTACAATTAAATTATATACTATTTTAAGTTAAATTTGAAAATTTTAAAGATTTTCCTCAAATCCATGTATAAATTTTAAAAGATTCATGAAGAACATTATCTCTTTAAAATTTTAAATTTTCTTCAGTCTAATAAAAGTGACCTAATAACTTCAGAAGTTTATCAGTTATAAAAACAGTTACCCTAAAAATTTAAAATATTTTCAAACTAATTCAAAATTTCCTATTTAATGTAATTAATAAAAAAATTTTACTGTGGAAAAAGAATTTTAAGATCTCTCTTCAGAATAACTCATAACTGCCCAACATCTTCTTGTTCATATTCAAATAATCAGAAATATCTGAAATTTTAAAATATATGATAAATTCTGCACCAAACAATACTATGCCGGGATAAGAGCCTATGTTACAGTTTACAAGTAAGAGGATATTAAACATTTAAGCACTTAATATTTTTATACCATTTACTATCTCTCTACTCTGTTCAGTTATATAGTTCTTTAAAACATTCGTATCACCACATATGATCCAGATATTGTAACAAAACAACACAAAATATAAGTCCACCTCAGATGGTTTTGAAGACTAACTCAGGTATTTACAGTGACTTATCTCTGGCTGGGTATAAGAGTGGATTTTATTTTCTTCATTATACATTTATATTTTGTGATTTTTCTTTAATTGCTTTTGTATCTTTTAAAAATCAAAGAGGGAAAAAAGGAGATGTAAGAGGTAAACACTAGTAGTCTCTCTCAAATCATTCATGGAAGAGTGTTTTCTGACCCATAAAAAGTAGTTTTCTATCTGTAAAACAGATATATCTGATAGCAAAAATGAATGCATCATGCTATCATATTGATATTATCCATTAATATTATGCACTTATGATTCATATTCTATGCTTACTAAGCAATATTTTGATTTTAAATTTGGCTTCCCACATAGACTTGCCTACAGAGAGAACAAAGACTTCATTAATTCATCCATTTTACAAATGTTTATTTAAAGTACTAATGCATTCTAGATACTGTTGTAGGTGCTGGGGATGCAATAGAAAACAAAGAGAGAGACAAAAATCCTGTCTCTACAGAACTTATATTTTAATAAGGAAAAAATGAAAATAACATATAATCAGAGTCAGGAAGTATTAAGAGCTATAAAAGAAAATAAAGCAAGATAAGAGCATAAAAGTGTGATAGGGTGAAAGAGATTTGAGGTTTTGACAGTAGTAGACAGGGAAAGTAACCCAGATAAAGTAGCATTTGAGAAGAGACCTGAATAATAGGGGAGAAGCAGCAATGGGAATAGTGGGGGAAGGGTGTTCCAGGCAGAGAGAACAGCAAGTTCAAAGACTCTGAGGCAGGGTATAAACAAAACAGAAGGCCAATGGGGCTGGAATGAGGAAGTAAGGAGTAAGGAAAAAGGTGGTAAGAGATGGAATGGCAAGGAGTCAGATTCATTTAGAGTTTTGTATGTTAAAGTAAGCTTTGCCTAGGGAGGTAGTGGCGAGGATGAGTGTTTTTTGTTTGTTTTTTAATTAATAAAATTTTAGAGCAATTTTAGCTTTACAGAAAAATTGCACCAAAAGTACAGAGAGTTTCCATATACTCCCTTTCCCACAGTTTCCCTTATTATCAACATCTTGCATTAGCATGGTACACGCCTTACAACTGATGAACCAACATTGAAACATTATTAACTAAAGTCTATAATTTACATTAGCATTCGCTGTTTGTGTTGTTCAGTTCTATGGGCTTTGTTAAGTGCATAATGACATGTATCCGTCATTACAGTATCATATACAATAGTTTCATTGCCCTAAAAATCTTTTGTGCTTCACCTATTGGTTTATCTTTCCCTTCCTCTCTCAGAGCCTCTGCAGCCACTGATCTTTAGTTTCTATCATGTAGTCGGAAATCATATAGGATGTGGCAGATTAGCTTTCATTTAGACACATACATTTAAGCCTCCTCCATGTCTTTCTGTGGTTGACAGTTCATTTATTTTTTATCACTGAACAATACTCCATTGTATGTTACCAGTTTGTTTGTCCATTCAATTACTGAAAGTCGTCTTGGTTGCTTCCAATTTTTGGCAATTATAAATAAAATTGCTAAAAAACATTTGTGTGCAAGTTTTTATGTGGACATAGTTTTCTAATTCATTTGGGTAAATACCTATGAGCATGATTATTGGATCACGTGGTAATGCTATGTTCAACTTTGTAAGAAACTGCCAACTAACTTCTGAAGTGGCTGTACTATTTTGCATTCTTACCAACAGTGAATTAAAGTTCTCACCAGCATTTAGCATTGTCAGTGTTTTGCATTTTAGCCATTCTAATAGGTATGTAGTGGTAGTGGTTATATTTTGAAAGTCCATTTTACAGGATATAAAGTATGGAAAAAGAGAGGAGAAGAGACAGGGGAGGAGTGGGGAGAGGAGAAGAGGGAGAGGAGAGAAATCTGAGGTCTTAAATATCAAACTAAGGATCTGGACCATTTTGACCAGGTAATAAAGAACAACTTAAAAGTTTCTGAGCAAATCATAATAATCAGAATGCTGTTCTAAAATCTCTGTTTTCTCATAGATATGAATGGATGGGCTGGAGAAGGCAGAATTAGAAAACAGAGTTGCAAGAAACTATTGCAACTAGCCTACATGAAATAGTGTGAGGGCCTATATACTACATCAATTGCAGTGTAAGCGGAATAAACAGGCCCACTGTCAGAGATATTAGAGGAGGTGGAAAAAACAATAGGAATGGGATAGAACAGTACTTCTCAAACTATACGTGGTAAAGGTCCAGTTTTTTGGTTTTGGTTTTTTCCTCCAATTGTTTTGGATCAGTATATTTAAAACACAAAATCACACACTTGGATGTCCTAGCAATGTAAATTGTTACACAAGATTCTAAATGCTTACTTTAAATTTCTGTTCTTAATTTGAGTAAGATGTTAACAAAAAGTTGGTGGTCCAGTAACTGTGTTGTCAGTAGGCCACACCTTGACCAGGACCAGAATGGAAAAAACAATCCTCTGATTCTAAGATATGGAGCCTGGGTTGCTGGTGAAGATAACAATGTAATTAAGAGGGAAAAATAAAATACAAAAGGAAGAAAAGTTTTGGTGAGGAGTTATATCTTGGTCATGCTGAATATGAGCTATCAGTGAGACATCTAGGTAAAATATTTAATGGCCAATAAGGAAATTATAAAACGTGATGAAAATGTTATCATAGTAGAACATTTTTGTCCTAAAAGGAAGTTAGAGTTAATATCTGCAAATATTGATAATTGTCAATAATTAAAAACTCTGGATAAAATATTTAAAGCCAGGTGCAGTGGCTCATAGTACCAGCTGCTCAGGAGGCTGAGGGTGGGAGGACTGCTTGAGGCCAGGAGTTAGAGACTAGCCTATAATAAGACCCCATCTCTTAAAAAAATAAACAAAACAAAAAATACAAAAATATTTTAATACTACCATTTAAAGGCATGTAGAGTCCAAAGTAGAAACTGGGGGGAATTTGACTCTTGAAAAAATGGAACTGTGGTAGGCAGACTTCTATGATAGCCCCAATGAACTTGCCCTATGAATAACTGTATACATTGTATTATTACCCCTCCCCTTGAATGTGGGCTATACTTACTAACTTGCTTCTTACCAAGAGAATATAGCAAAGGTGACGGGATGTTACATCTTTAATTCGATTACAAAACATTGTGACTTCTATCTTGCTAGTACTCTCTTTGTTGACTTCTCACTTTGCATCCTTTGATGAAGCAAGCTGCCATGTTGAAGAGATCCATATGGAAAGGAACAGGGGAGTCTCCGGACAATAGTCAGTCCAGCAACCTGCTAGGAACCGAGTCCTGACAACAACCACAGGAGCATGGATGTGTATCCTTTCCCAGATGAACCTTCAGATACCAACCACCCCAGCCCTGGCTAATACTTTAACTGAGAGACCTTGTGAGAGATCCTGAATCAGAAGGTCCAGTTAAGCTGTGCCTGACACTTGAACCAAAGAAACTGTAAGATAATAAATGCTTATTGTTTCAAGAGCTATCTTTTAGAGTAATTTGTTACACAACAATAGGTAACAAATATAGGAATCACATGAGGTCCACATCTATAAAAAGCCTTATTATAAAGCTTCTACCATGAAGTTACTAAAAAATTTGCTTATGGAAAATAAATTTCAAGTCAAAAGCCTGAGTCCTATTGGACTGAGAAGCCACAGGACAAGATTCAGGTTTATGAGAGTAGCTGGAATTCAAGGTTGGATATCCTGGAAAGAAGAAATCACAATGAGTGGAGTCCCCAAATCTTCATATACAACTCCTCAAATTCTTCGCTGACCCCAAAATACATATGTGGGAGAGGAGACTGCAAGGAGCCTAAGGGAAAAACAACAGCTATAAGGCTAAAAGAGCTGAGCAGAAATTTTAATTGCTGTCAACTGTGATAGATAAGAGTTTGGAATTTCAGTCCTGCCTGGTTAGAGGGGTCAGAAAATCAAATTCCAAAAGGGCATAACATAGGAGTAAGGACCACATCTCAAAACTAAGGAATTTGCCCTAGGTAAAAGGACATAAGCAAACAGAACCATCCTAAGAAGAGCTACATCTAAGTCTCTACAAGGTCAAGAAGATTCAGTAATAATCAAACTGCCTAGTAGAACAAAATTTAATACTTGTCAGAGGATGATAACAGAATCCATAGTAGTTATAATATCAACTACTTATACTAGCCAATCAAGAACTACTAGACTGACTTCCATTTCTGGCCATGATGCAACTAGAAAATGAACAAAATATATGAGAAAATGGTTTGTAGACAGCACAGAGCAGCCATACATAGAAAAACTATATGAGGACTATGATTGCCCTAGGTTACTTCCTGGAGGCAGGTTCCAGGTCACAAAAAAGCAGGGAAGGAATACTGAACAAAAGCCAACAGTTTCACTGAGTTGTAGCAAAAGATCTGAGTTTAGGAAACCCAAGGTGGCTAGAATTCTGAGGGCAGAAATGGAGAGATAAGAAAGCAGCAAATAGAGAGATTTATGCAATCTGTAGGAAAGTCCCTTTCAGTCTTTGCCTAAATTCTGATCTGTATATATGTGAAAACAAATTACCAAAGGCCAAAGAACAAGCAGAAAGTAACAACTCAAACAATTCCCAGCAGACAAACCAGGGTATGCCAGAACAAAGTCTGGCACTATTTAAAGGAATACAACAAAATATAAAATTTAAGACCCAACAATGTGAAAATTATAATGCTGATATCCAATGAAAAATTACTAGATGTGTAAAGAAGCAGGAAAATTTAACCTGCAACCAGAAGAAAAATCATTCTATAGCAACATAAACAAAAATAAAAGAGATGATGGAAATAGAAGACAAGAACACTGAAAATGCTAATAAAAATGAGCTCCATATGTTCAAGAAGGCAAAAAAAAAAAAAAAAGAAAAACTTGAACAAAAATGACACACAACTAGAATGTACAGAGGTAAAAAATACAATATCTGAAGTGAAAATTGTATTGCATAGGCTTAATAGACTTAGACAGTGAAGAAGAAATGATATCTACCAACAGAAAAAATAACAATAGAAACTATCTAAAATACACTCCCCTCCATAAATGAATAATCAATATAAAGAGATCTAATATAAAGGTAACTAAAGATCCAGGTAATAGAAAAGAAGGGACCACAAAAGGGAAAAGTTGCAAAAAAATAATGGTCAAAATTTTTCCAACTTTGATGAAAATCATAAACCCATAGATCCAAGAGGCTCCTAAACTCCAAGATAAGAACGATGGCAGACTTGAAAGAAACTAGACAAATCAGAAAAAAATGTAGAGATACCTTTAAAATACTGGGGAGAAAAAAGGGAAAAGGAAACCGTCAAACTAGAATTCTATACCATGAAAAACAGCTTCCAAAAATGAAGGAAAATAAAGGTTTTTGATCCAAATAAAAGCTGAGAATTCATTATGAGCAAACCTATAATATGATATGTATGAAAGGAAGTTCTTTGGGCAAAGGGAAAATGATTTGAGACATAAATTCAGATCTACATAAATGAAAAGTAACAGAAGTGGTAAATAAAAACATTTTTTCTCATTTTTAATTTCTTTAAAAGACAATTGAAAAGGATGATGGAATATAAAAAAGCACACAGAAACCAACCCAAAAGAGTTCACAGTATCCAAACCTGGAACAATTTGAGCAAGAAAATGTATAAAAATAATATTGGTTTACTTATAGAATGGGAAAAAATTGAGTCTAGACTAATATAAATAAGCAAATAAACAAATAAATGGGGAGAAGAGATGGCTCTTTCTTATAGAAGAATTCTAATTAATAAATGCAAAAGGAATGGAATGAGAGAAATAAAAAAATCACCATCAAGATATAGTAATAACTGTTATAGGGAAGAACCACCAATGACCCTAAAATGACAGGGCAAAAGATTAAAGAAAAATACGGTATCTGCATAGTCTGAAACCAGTACCTCCCCCAAGATAATTACTAATAAAAAAAAATTAAAGTGGAGAAACAACACAAATTACAGTAATCAAGTGGTCAAAGTCAAAATCACCAGTTATGAGACTTATCAATATTATAATTCACTGGGAAGGGCATCACAATCACCACTTTGGTATTCTTGGCAAAAACACATGAACTCAAAACAGTCATGAAAAACATATCAAAGAAACCCAAAATGAGTGGCATGCTACAAAATATTTTAGTAGTACTCTTCAAAATTATCAATGTCATAAAAGAAAAGCAAAGCCTTTCAGTCTTTCCGACTGTCACAGATAGGAGAAAACTAAGGACGCATGACCATTAAGTGTAACGTGGATTCTGGAAAAGAAGATAGACATTAGTGGAAAAACTGGTGAAACTGAATAAAATTTATCATTAATAGTATTGTACCAATGTTAATTTCTGGGTTCTAATCATTATACAATGGTTATGTAGGATGCTAATATTAAGGAAAGCTGGGTTAAGGGCATATGGGAACACTCTGGACTGGTTTCAAAACTTTTCCATAAGTATAAAATTTGTTCAAAATAAAAAAATAAATAATTGTAAAGAGATTTTAAAAAGGCAAGTTTAAAGCAAAATAATAGGAATGTGTTATTATGGGATTTATAATACATAAAGAAGTAAAATGAATCACAATAACGGCACAAAGAATGAAGAAGGAAAATAGGCGTGCTCCATTATGAGGTTCTTACGATACATGTGAAGTAGTACAATATTGTTTGAATGTAAAATGTGTCAAGTTATGATATACATTGTAAATACGAGAGGAAACACTAAAAAAATAACAAAGATGTCTAATAAGCCAACAGTTGAGATAAACGGAATTTACAAAAAAAAAATCTAAAAGAAGGTATGAAAGGAGGGAAAAAAGAAATAAGTAACTGTGAGGCATGATAAAAACACAAGACCTAGGAAGCATTCTAAATATAAACAGAGGTACCGTGTTTCCCTGAAAATAAAATAGGGTCTTATATTTATTTTTCCTCAAGAAGACACCCTAGGGCTTATTTTCAGGGGATGTGTTATTTTCCCCTCAAAACCTTAGCTTGCAGTACGCACAGGATGGCCCAGACTGGACAGGGGGAGCTGACCTTGTTGGTGGGGCTGCCCACACCTTTCCGGTCACCTCTGGGATAGTAGCTGTCACGAAGGGCTGCTCATCTTCTTTACCGTTCTGCGACTAAATGCATGGGTTGTGCAGATATGCTGCATAGCCACGCCCATCACTACGTCTTATTTTCGGGGTAGGGCTTCTATTGCGCAAATGCTTAGAAATCCTGGTAGGGCTTATTTTATGGGTAGGTCTTATTTTCAGGGAAATACGGTATGTATTTTACAAACATTAAAAGCGTAAAAAGACAAGGTGCAGTGGCTCACACCTGTAATCCCAGTGTTTTGGGAGGCTGAGATGGAGGGAGCAGGAAGGATTGCTTCAGGCTAGGAGTTAAAGACCAGCCTGAGCAATGTAAGAAGATCCCATCTCTACAAAAAATAAAAAAATTAGCCAGGCCCTGTGGCATGTTCCCATAGTTCTAGCTACTCTAGCTACTCAGGAAACTGAGGCAGGATGCTTGTTGGAACCCAGGAGTTTGAGGCTGCAGTGATCTATGACTGCACCACTGCGCTTGAGCGAGCCTGGGTGACAGAGTGAGACCCTGTCTCAAAAAAAAAAAAATTAAAAATTTTTTAAAAATTAAGAGAAAGCACAACAAAAAATATTATGAACTTAAGCAAATAAAGTCAACAAATTATACAAAACAGATTCAAACTATTGAGAATAGAAAACCTGAATAACTATGTATCTATTAAATAAATTGAATTAGTAATTTAAAACTTGCCCACAAAGAAAACCCTACTCTCAGATTACATAACTGATAAATAAATTCTACTAAACATTTAAGGAAGAAAATAATACTAATTCTATACAAACTCTTTTAGAATATAAAAGAGGAAGAACACTTCCCAACTCATTCCATGACATGAAGGAAGCACTACTCTGATACCAAACCATTATCAAAAGAAAAAAGACTACAGATCAATATCCATGATGAATATGGTTGCACAAACTCTTAACAAATTTTTAGTAAATTAAATCCAGCGATACATAAAGAGGCTCTATTAAAATGTACCTAGTAGGCACTCAAAGATTGATAAATGAATAATTTAGGTTTAATAGGCTGTGAATTTCCCTATACTATTATATGACTCACATTAAGGATGTTTATATCTTAAAAATAACTCTTATTCTTGAACTTATAGGGATTTTTTCATATATTCAGAATTTAGTTCTATATAAATCACATCAGATCTTACTAAAATACATTTGTAAAACCATATAATTAAAAAGGGCTGGAAATACTTGTCACACAAATTTGAACAGATTCAGAGAGGTTAGAATTTATGCCATTACATTATTTAAAACTTGTCTTAAAAGGTTTAATTTTCCCTTTCATTGCAAAGACGACTTCAGGGGCTCTTCTAAGCCAGTACTTCTGCAACTAAGGGACATGAACAAGTGACTATATTCCTTTGTCTTGGTAACATGCTGTTTTTAGGGTACAATCCTCTTCTCCCTCCCTCTTCCCCATACCTCAGCCACATGAGAAGTCAATTGTTCTCTTGGATCCTATTGAGTCCTTCTAAAAGGGTTCAAGTGTTGGTTTTCTGTGTTCTTATTGCTTCTTTTAGCAAGAATGATAATTTCTCTAGGTTTTTGTTATTCAGCGAAAGACATGACAGTTAATAATAAGCTAACGGTTCATTTGTAGCTTGCTGATTCTCAGTCAAAAGGAGTTATTTTTAAACAACTATGAATTCCCTTTACTGATTTCTCTTTTCTGCTAAAGTTACTCATTAGTATTTGTACAAAATACTCAAATGAGATTAAGTACTAAAATATAATACTGAAATACTATAATTATATCAGTTATAATTATAAAATTATATCATAAAATATGTAATATATTATATAATACTAAAATCTAAAATACTAAAATAATGAAAATAGGTCATAGTATTGAGCTTATTAAATTCACTTCAAGCTAGATTTATTGAAAGCCTACCATTTAATGTCTAAAAAATTCATACAAAAATTACATAAAAGGAAGTAGTTAAACTAAATCTGTAAAGTCATTCAACTTTTAAATAAAGTTGCTGATTCTGTTTATCATGTTTTCATATACAAATATTAATTACATATACATTTATATTAGTTATATATCCATCACTTGACTTATGATAAAATATAACACTGCAGTATTACAGAATAATAAGAAATTGATCTTGTCTTTAAAAAATGTTACTGAGTCAAATGGGTAAAAAAAAAAACCCTTCTGATTCTTAAATTCAACCAAAGAGGCAAAAGAGTCTACAATGAAAATTATAAAACACCGTTGGAAGAAATTGAAGAGAACACAAAAAAATAGAAAAACATGTCGTGTTCATGGATTGAAAGAATATTGTTAAAATGACTGTGCTACCCAAAGTGATCCACATATTCAGTGCAATCTCTATCAAACTATAAAGACTTTCTTCACACACACACGCATACAAAAAAAACCCCTAACATTTGTGTGGAACCACAAAAGATCCTGAATAGGCAAAGCAATCCTGACCAAAAAGGACAAAGCTGGAGGCATCACATCACCTGACTTCGAAAAATACTACAAAGCGATAGTAAGCAAAACAACTACAATGACACCACTGCACTTTAGCTTGGGCAACATAGTGAGACCCTCCCCCCCCAAAAAAAAGGCAAATAATTTGAATAGGTATTTTTCAAAAGAAGATATATAAATGGCCAAGTATATGAAAAAATGCTTAACATCACTAATCATCAGGAAAATGCAAATCAAAACCACAATGAGATAATATCTCACCCCAATTAGAATGGCTATTATCAAAAAGACAAAAAATAAACCAGGCATGGTACCTCACAACTGTAATCTCAGTGCTTTCAGAGGCAAAGGTGGGAGGATCACTTGAGACCAGGAGTTTGAGACCAGACTGGGCAATATAAGGAGACCTCTTCTCCACAAAAAAATAAAATAAAAATAAAAAACAATAGCTGGGTGTGATGGGGCACACGTATAGTTCTCAGGGGGCTGAGACAGGAGGATAGCTTCAGCTTAGGAGTTTGAGGTTACAGTGAGCCATAGTCATCACCCACTGCACTTCTCCAGCCTGAGCAACAGAACAAGACCATGTCTCTGGAGAAGAAAAAAAAAAGACAAAAAATAACACTAACAAGTGCTGGTGAGAATGCAGAGAAAGGGGAACTCTTATACACTGCTGGTGGGAATGTAAATTAATATACCCACTATGGAAAACAGTATAGAGGTTCTTCAAAAAACAAACAAACAAACAAAAATAAATAAATAAAACACTCCCCTACCATATGACCCAACAATCCCACTACTGCATATCTATCCAAAGGAAAGGAAATCGGTATATTGAAGAGATATCTGCACTCCCATGTTTATTACACTATTCACAATAGCCAAGATATGGAATCAACCTAAGTGACCATCAACAGATGAATGGAGATCGAAAATGTGGTATATATACATATACAATGGAATGCTATTCAGTCATTAAAAAAGGATAAAATTCTGTCATTCCTGGCAACATGGATGAGCCTGGAGGAAATTATGTTAAGTGAAATAAGCCAGGCATGGAAAGATAAATACGCATGTTCTCACTTATATATGTGGAAACTAAAAAAGTTGATCTCACAGAAGTATAGAGTAGAATACTGATTACTAGAGGCTAAGAAGCAGGGAAGACATGGAGAGGTTGGTTAATACACAAAAAATTATAGCTTGATAGGAGATAGAAGTTCTAGTGTTCTCTAGCACTGTCAGGTGACTATAGTTAACAATAATTCATTATATATTTTCAAACAGCCAGAAAAGATTTTGAATGTTCCCAACATAAAGAAATGATAAATGTTTGGGGTGATATATATGCTAAGTACCCTGATTTGATCATGACACATTGTATACATGTATGGAAATATCATACTGTACCCCACAAATATGTACAATTATTATTTATTACATATCTGAATGCTGTGAGAATGGTTTTTGAAATAGGAAAAAATGATCTGGGTTCTCAAAAAGCATATACTTTAACATATTAGATCATTCTCCTAAGCAAAAACATTATTTTGATGATTAGACCCACATAAAATTATATATTATATAAATACGTAGCATTTCATTGGACAACATAGGAAGAATAGATTTTTTTAAATACTCTAACTTAGCTATTTTTAAGAAAGAATAATAAATAAAGGGGAAACTTTTTAAAAAAAGAAAAGAAATCCTAAAGCCGTAATTTAATGAGGGAAAAGAAATCATAGGAATATTAGCAAGAGACAAAGATGGAGTTTATCTCCAGTTTCAAATAAACATTTCCTTCCCAGAAAAATAAAATCCTTTAGGACTTCATTGTCCAGAATCTCTTGAACTAAACAGATTCATTATTCAAACTGTCTACCTGATGGCTCCCCACTCTAACCCACCCAGGAAAAAATAATTCACAGAAGCACATCTGTAATAGGAAACTCAAAAGAACCAATCAGTTAAGAAAGGGGGAAAAAGTGGTTATTTTCTATTTTCCCTCTGAAAAGATAATTTTTTGACTGTGTTGGTGTAAACTGGAGTTTGTTTCAAGATTAGAAATGGGGAAAGGAAGAATGGAACAGTGATCTATAAAAGAAAGCAATGACTGAGGTTTCAATTTGTCTACATAACACAAAAGATAATACATTTATTTGTTCATGCCTTATCATACAAAAGAATAAAAGTAAATGAACATTACAAAATGAAAAGTTTTCTTGGCTAGTTTGTGATATATTATCTCTGCCTATGAACTATCGGTTCAGTTTCTCTTTACTGTTTTCTGCCAGACTTTATCCATGTGATCATACGTCGCTGGTAACAAATCACATCACATTAATAAAAATGCCTTTAATGCTTAAGCAGATAAATGTTCTAATTTTAATATATTTCCCTATTAAGGTACAACACAGAACAACTTTGTGTAATGGCTAAATTCCAATTATATTATTTAAACTAAATAGTAGGTTATATTTCAAAAACTTCTAATTTTCTACATTCCTCAAATATACTGCTGAATACAAACTGGATCATATGATTGAAAGTGATGTACTCATTCAAACAACAAATAACAGTAAATTACTCGTTATTCTGTGAGTTATTTTTCGTGGGTGGATTAGATTATGGGCCATCAGGTAGAAAGTTTGAATAATGAATCTGTTTAGTTCAGGAATCTATATCTAAATTATAGATATAAAACCTAATATATATCTATAAATAATGTAGTTCTAATATGCATGAATGGAAGTTCAACAAAATTACAATAATTAGCATATATGTTGAATTGAAAATTCCCTTGTTATGAGTTTCAGCAGTAAAGTCAAATCACAATAAAGGTGTTTAACACTTTAAGAAATATCAAATTGCCATTTTACTTGATCATTGTGTGTAGGTCTTATTTTGTAAACATTCTCAAAGGTTCTCAGAATTGTTTTTTAATTAAAAACCAATAAACAAAGATTTACATCACAGAAAATAACTATTTTCTTTATAATAAAAGACAGATTTTAAGAATTAAAAACAGGGAACTGCAAATTTTAAAAAACACAATGAGATACCAACTCATACCCATAGAATTGCTATAATCAAAAAAGATAGATAATAACAACAACGTTGAGGACGTAGAGAAATTGGAATCTTCGGCTGGCATGGTGGCTCACTCCTGTAATCCCAGCACTTTGGGAGTCCAAGACAGGAGGATTGCTTGAGGCCAGGAGTTGGAGACCAGCTCTGGTCAACACAGCAAGACTCTGTCTCTACAAAACATAATTAGCCAGGCATGGTGGCACACGCCTGTAGTCCTGGTACTTGGGAGGCTGATGCCGGAGGATCACGATCACTTGAGACCAGGAGTTCAAGGGTATAGTGAGCTATGATCATACCCACTAATTTCTAGCTTGGGCAACAGAATAACCCTCAAACACTGATGGTGGGAATGTAAAATGTTGCAGCCACTTGGAAAACAGGCTAGTAGTTCCTCAAAAGGTTAAACATAGAGCTACCATATGACTCAACAACTTGACTACTAGGTATATATCCAAGAGAAATGAAAACAAATGTCCACAGGAAAATTTGTATACAAATGTTTATAGTAAATATATTCGTAACAGTCAAAAGCAGAAACAACTCAAATGTCCAACAACTAATGAACAGATAAATAAAATGTAGTATATTTATATAATGGAATATTCAGCAATAAAAAGGAATGAAGTACTGATACATGCTACAACCTTGATGAACCTTGAAAATACTGTGCTAATTCAAAGAAACCAGTCACAAAAGACAATATATTACATAATTCCATTTATATGAAATGTCCAGAATATGCAAATCTATGGAGACAGAAAGTAGATTAATGTTTGCCTATGGCTAAGTTAGGAGAAAATAAGAGTAAATACTTAAAGATATAAAGTTTCTTTTTGGGGTGATGAAGATGTTCTAAAATTATTTGTGATGGTTATACAATTTTGTGAATATATTAAAAACCACTCAATTGTAAACTTTAAACATGGGAATTATACAGTATGTGAACTGTATTTCAATTAAGCTATTAACACCCCCTACTCTGTGTAGGGAAGCAGTATATTCAGTTTCTTCTCACATGCTTCCATCTAGTAAAAGAAGTCACATAAAGATGCATCTTTTAGGAAGTGTGCATGCATTTGTGTTTTAGAACCAAATACTCTGCCAGGCTGTATAAGCTTCTAAGAGAAGAAAGGCATTTTCACAGCAAGCTGTTAGGTGAGAATATAAAGACGTTTCATGTGAAAACACTTCCAATCACTAAAAGAAAGCAGCTAGATGTTCATTTGTTTATAGGTTTGCTTGACTCTGGTAGGGAAGCAGAGCGCAATCTAGTGCAATGGCTTTCAACTGCAGCTGCACATAATATAACACAGTGTGCTCCTTAAAAGTACAGATCCCCTGGACCTGCTAGAGACCACTAGATCAAAATCTATAAAGTGATATACCACTTTCCTAGACCAGTGTGGGCAGTGCAAACAACTGAAACCAAGGTTCAATTTCTGATTGCCAACTTCCTAGATGCATGACCTTCAGTAAATTACCTAATCTCTCTATATTTTCAGCTCCTTCTTCAGTGCAATGTGAAAAATACCTATTTCATCAGGTTACTATAAGGATTTAATGAGATACTATGTTTAAAGTAGGCATGTACAGAACAGAGCATGGCATATAATATATTGTGCTCAAATAACAGCTATTCTTAAGATTGTGCTATTTTTTTCCGAAGGATACAAAGATTAGCATGGCCCCTGCGCAAGGATGACCTGCAAATTTGTCAAGTGTTCCATGTTAAAAAAAAAAAAAAAAAAAGATTGTGCTATTTTTACTGGACCTATATTTTCTAGTTTCCTACAAAGAAAGAAATAATGCAGACTTCTTCATGTTTGCCCCAAATCCATGGATCTAAGTTAAATCTTATAAATCATAATTCCCCACAAAAAACACTAAGTTTTATTTTTCAAAAGCAGTTTACTTTCTAGCTGATGCCCTGCTTGGAATAAAATAAACGTTTATGATGTCATCATTTTCAGAAATTACATGAACACAAACTTTAGTAATGTCACTAATTGTGGGAGGGAGCTAACAAACTCGATGTAATTATAAAATGAAAACTTCAGAAATAAAGGACAAAAGATTAGGTAGCCACAAATATAAGCCATTTAATTACATAAAATAACCAATTTTTAAAAATACATTCACATTTTAGTAAAAATGCTGTATCTATATGCTCAACAACAAACTGAAATTAAGTTTAAAATTCTATGAAATAATTCCTCACTTAAAAAATGTATGTCCTTAATTCCCAGGTAATTTGATAACACTGCTATGGAAACAAGTCCTTAAAAAGAGACTTGTGAATTAAAATCAAACTTTTAGGACTAAGTGCAACACAAATACCAAACAACAAGAACAAAGACAGGAAATAACTTTTACATTTCTATATAGGAATTTAGCATTTCTTTCTTCAACAGCCTTTAATTCTATACCATAGTGAGCCATAACATGCAGGTCAAATTTTGACTGAATCTGGTTCTAAAGTCATGCAACAACCACATTCCTATCTGAAGACATTGAATGAAGCATTTTCACACAGAAATTCCTGGGAATATTTTAATATCTCATGAATGACTCATAATTTGTAAGTATAGCATATTACTTGAGAAAACTTATCATCAATTTTCTAAATACATTAAATTAAACTAAGGTTAAGATTTTAAATGTCTAGTTAGAGTTATATGTAATAGATTATACCTAAAATTTAAACCACATCTTTTTCAAAGCTAAATAAAATTTAAGAACACCCACACAATATCATATCCCTGAAAACCTGCAGAGCCTAAAATCAGAAAGTTTCCTTTATCATCCACTATAAGACCGATGCTCAAAACAACCATTTATTTAATTCATCTTTGTTTTATTCAGAATGAAATGTCTTTAATACAAAAAGAAAACTAACCTTAAAAGGTTTCATAATCAACCTTTTATGATTTTTAAAAATCTCATAAAAAAGGCCCATACAAACACAATACCTTTATCAATTACTCAAAATTGATGTAAATGGATTATCATATTTTAAATGTTTCAGAATTTTTTCCATAATTAAAAATATCAAGACAACTAATTTCTTCCTACTGACTTATTCACACATCTATAATTCCCTATTTTTCTCCCTACTATCATCCTTTAAAAAATATTTCCTTTGTTTCGATACAATTTAGCTTTTTATACAAGACTGGAATGAAATCTACCAAAATGCTAAAGTGTTGCATTTACTATAGGGGACTTTTCTTCTACCTTTCTGTACACTTAAGATTATTTTTAATAAATGTAAGTACTTTCAAGATGAAAAAATTTTTTCTATTTTCTTATGATACTGCTCTTTCATAAGGCTCTGATTTGTCAACCTTTTGTGGTAAATTAGGTAGCAAGTGATATGCATTTAAACAAACATTTTTCAGATACACATGGGAAAGTCAGAGAATGAGAAAATGTAGTCTTAACATGTTCAATTATATGGGAAGATACTTTAAAAATAGGTGGTAATAACTTAAAAATTGGGCAAACTTCTTAAACTTCTTTTCTCCTTCAAATGATGATTAGGTTTATGTAATAAAAGTCTGATTACATCTGTTTTCTGGCTCATTTCTTAAGTTTATAAAACAGCCTCAAGCCATTTACTATTAATATTGCTGAAAACAGAATAAAGTAAACCATAGAAAAGGGATTTATGGCCAGGCGCGGTGGCTCACACCTATAATCCTACCATTCTGGGAGGCCGAGACGGGAGGATCGCTCAAGGTCAGGAGTTCAAAACCAGCCTGAGCAAGAGCGAGACCCCGTTTCTACTAAAAATAGAAAGAAATTAATTGGCCAACTAAAAATATATAGAAAAAATTAGCCGGGTATGGTGGCGCACGCCTGTAGTCCCAGCTACTCGGGAGGCTGAGGCAGGAGAATCGCTTGAGCCCAGGAGTTTGAGGTTGCTGTGAGCTAGGCTGACGCCACGGCACTCACTCTAGCCTGGGCAACAGAGTGAGACTCTGTCTCAAAAAAACCACAAAAAAACAAAAAAAAACACAAAGCGACAGGTTACCAAACAGCATAGGAAGTATGGCTGTATTTTGTAAAACAAGCATATAAATATAAATATAATTTAGAATGTTGAGCTAATAATGGCTTAACTTTGATCACACTCTTATTACAGTAAGTAATTGACATATTATTTTTTTTCAAATCTCCAAACAATACCGTGAAGTTGGGCTATGACTATCTCTACAGATGAGGAAGAAGGCTTTGGGATAGAAAATAGTTTGCCCAAGGTCACCAAAAAGGATTAGTGCTCCCATTTATGTGTGTTATTTAAAAAGTAAAAATAAATTTGGACTTTGTATTATTTTAATTTTAAAAATCGCCCCGGGATTTAACCATACGAAATTGCAGATATTTTGTTGTCTTGACCTACAAAGATGGCAATTTCATATGGTTCAACCTAATACATGTATATAGTTTATGAATAATTTGTAACTTGTAGGTAAATAATTATAAATAAAAATATCATGTATTGTTAAACTGTGCACAAATATGGGGGGCAAATGGTCAAATATATTTTCCCAATGGAGTGCACAATAAAAACAAATTCAGACACATTGTGCTGGCTGGCTCTCTGGAGGACAGTGGGGTGGGGCGTGGGCCGGTGGTTGGGTGAGAGAAAGTTGCTCTTACCAGCCCTATTTCTGAGCCATTAAGATCCAGAACATCAGGTAAAGAATTGGAATGGCTCGAGGGGTTAACAATGGCATTTGGGAAATTTCTGACCTTTAAACTCAATTCTCTGTGGACATCCTAAGGTAGTGACCAGCTTAGCAATGACAGCGGCAAGCCCCCCAGGGCCAGCCGTGACCCAGGAGCTGTCCTGAGCGAGTATGTTCATTAAATCTTCCGGATATCCCTATGGGGGGCTACTCGTACTATCACCCCCATTTCACCCCAAGGTCACCAGATGATAAACAGGGGAGCCAAGACTGGAACCAGCTTTGACCTTGACCACTGCACCTGCCCCCTGCATGCCGCCTCCCCTTGGACTCCCCCTCCTTCCAGACAGGCATCACCAAGGAGATCGGCTTGATAGGAAAAGCCATCACCATCAACTCTGAATGTACCACACAGTTCGCCCCGGTGCCCCCCGGAGCCAGCGCGCTGTGCACGCAGCCCAGGCACCCGCCATTTTAAGTGGCCATTTTGAGGCAGCCAAGGGGTCATTTTGGCTCAGCCTAAAAGTGTGCTTCAAGGTAGACAGTAAATCCCTCATGGCATCAGTGAGCCACACACCAACCAGATAACACCTACATTCAGCTTTGATGAACCCAGGTTCCCAAAAGTCATGTCAAAAACCCCTGTTTCATTCCAGATAGGAAGTTATTCTACCGATATCCACTCAAATATACGTGAAGATCTCCCTACAGGAACACCTGTCATAAAATCCTAGATAGTAGCAAACGGCTGGACACAACCAAAACGCTGTTACATAAATTATGGTTCATGCTTCAACTTTTAAAAAGAATGGGGTAGACTTATGTGTTCTGATCAGGCCCCCTCAGCAAGAAGAACTATAAAGTGTGTGTGTGGGGGGGGTGAGGACAGGAGGTGCAAAACTGCGTAGTCTGATCATTGAGGATGTGGCCATGGAAGCCAGAATTCCTGAGTTTGAATCCCAGCTCAGCCACCTACTGTGTGTGGTCTTCGGCAAGTTACTTAACCTCTCTGCTCCTCCATTTCTTTATCTGTAAAAGGCTGTGAGGGTTAAACGAGCTATAATATGTTAAGATCTTAGAACAGTGTTTCTCCAGCCATCAGGATCCACTAAGGCTCAGTCCTGGGGCTTCCGGCCCAGCCAGAGCAGTAAAGCCCGGTGGCCCTTGGTGAGGTGGAACCGAATGGTTCTAAACGTGGACAATCCTCTGAGCATTGACCCAATGACAGTGGCCGGATTGAAAGCCCTGGACATACACTGGCCAGGCCGGCCTCATAAATATCTCAAGTGGAGGACAGGGGTGTCTGGGTTTCTGTGTCAACAAAGCCTGCCCCATCCACAATGGTCCAGCCAATGCGTCGTTCGGACACGGCCACAACCCCAATATCTAGAGAGAAGATCAAAAGCCAGATAAAGCTCTCGACTTCAAATGTTGGTAATTAATTTGAAAATTTTTAGCTGTATGAGGCAAACAGAACACATCTGGGCCACATTTGGCCTGCAGTCCTGCAGCCTGCAATGTCTGGGTTAAAATTGAAAAGTGATTTGTTATCCCAAACTTTAGGGGCCATTTCATGGGACCAAGTGGCCACGTTTCCTGGTCATTTTCAATGGACTCTCTAAGAGCCCTAATCACATTTCAAAATTCACCAAAACTGGCAAGCAAAGAAATAAAATTTCTAAAGAACTTTTCACCGAACCATGTCAATATAGCTGGTTAGGGAGGATATTCCAAGTTCACGTGAAAGAAGTTCACAGATGTAGAGGTTAGCTAAGAACCCAGTGGTCAGCCCAGCCTCCTGCAAAGCAAAAACCAGTAGCCTGGGGTGGCAGGGAGGGTGGAGGGAAGAAAGGCCAGAAGGAAAAATGCCAACATGTTAACAGTATGTGCCGAGATAGCGTTATAGGAAGGGCTGCCCAGACCTGTTAGAACAGAAAAGTATGTTTGACTTTCCTCTCTAGGAAATAAACTGAGAAAACATGAGACGCAGAGACATCCAGAACTTTCTAACTATATGCTCATCATTAAGCTCAAGTGAATGGACCTTAACTGCTTTTTCTGCCCAGACCACTCCCCTTCCTCTGAAAACTGAACCCCTCTTCTTCTGGTTAATGCCCCACCCCTCTGGACCACATGGTTCCCGTGGGAGCCCCCATCTCCAGATGACCCAATGCCTTGTCCAGGAGTAGCCACCTGACCCGAGCTGAGCCACTGGGAGCCTTCCCTAGTTTCCGGACTCACTGAGTCAAGGACTCATTGAAGTCAAGGCTGTTTTTCTCCAGCATGGCAAGGTCTGCTTTGAGCAAGCTGTGCCCACTTTATCTCCTAGGAGAGCATCACTGACCCATCCTTGGTTCTATACCATTCCAGGGGGCCAGCAGCATTGCGGTTCCTTTCATGGCTTGGTCATTTGGCCCTTCTTTGAATTTGAGGGAGCCCATGGAGTATCGCTTTGCTTTTTTGAGCTGGGTTTCAGTCACTTGGCATCGCTGTCTCTCATCAGAAGAGAGCTGATGAAAACTCCATGAGGATAGTATCGTGCTCAGACGGGAGGCAGAGGTCGGCTTGCCCATCCCAGTGACGCTCCAGCCCGCACCGTATGCTGTGCTCCCTGGGGTGCTCCTGGGTGCCCAGAGAAGCAGAGCAGCTCACCAGCCGGGCAACAGACTCCTCTCAGCGAAATCCACCCTCCCAGGCTATCCACCCCCCAGCAATACACCACATTTTCCTCTCATAAACACATCCTTCAAAACACTGTTATCCTTCATCTAGTTCTCCCCTTCCTTGTAATTCAAAGTGCCTTTTTAAGGCAAGAAAAACTTGGCAGCTTTAGCAAAGCAAAGAAAAAAAGGTTGGCTGTCATAAGTGAAGAATGTAAAATTTTTATTAAGCTTCAAAATAGCTTGAGGGGAGAAAAAAAGAAAAACAATGATCAAGTTGTTGGGGGCGCAGAGGTGTTTCATAAATAGGGAAAATTAAGATCATAGAGCTAGCATTATTAATTTATATAAAATTTATTTAAATAAAAGTCCTAGATAAATGATAAGAATTATTGCTGAAAAGTAAAATATACTCGATTTTGGAAATTTGTACAAAATGATCTAAATTAAGCCTTAAATCCAACACAAAGCATTTGGGTACAGGAGTCTGTGTTTGTTTAAAATAAAAATTCTACTTACGTTGTAGGAAGGCCTACAGGCCAGTTTCTTTAGGCAATAATGTGTTTCTAAAGCACACTTCACGTGTCCAGAAGAGAATTCAGGAGTCCCCAACCATATGGATAACTTGTTCCCCCCCCCATAAATTCACAGTACATGGAAAACCAGAAGCTTAAGAGAAATCTACTCTTGTGATAAGTTATTCAAATCTGGACATTGTCATCATGGAAAAGAAACCGAAGTTCATTCCAGATTTTCTTTTTGAGGGCAGCGGTGCTTTGGACAGAATGCTCTCTTCCCTTGAGGAAACCACATATTTTGAAAAGGGATTTAAAAAACAACAACAACAACAAAGAAACCCTGCTCTAAATGCATTTCAATGCTATGACGTTCTTTTTCCATTCTTGCATCAAATGCAGGCAGAGAGCCATGTCATGGGCACTCTATGGACCATGAACAAAGCAGGTTAAGAAGAGTTGATAAGAAGTAAGAAGGGGGAAAGGTAACTTCGCAGTGGAGAAACCTGCAAACACGACCTCAGCCAAGTGAGCAGGGTCAACATCCACAGTGATGAGTCCTGTTGATAGTGTGCGCCTTTGATATGCTGTGATGACCGGGCACTGCACCTCTGTGATCTTCCTTCCAAATACCCATAGCCCTAGTCTACTTGTGTGAATGACATGAGACAAATCTTAATTGAGAGATACTCTACAAACCCCAACCGGTGCTCCTCAAAACTGTCACAGTCATCAAAAACAAAGAAAGGCTGAGAAACTGTCATAGCCAAGAGGAGTAAAGGAGACATAATGCCTAAATGCCGTGTGCTGTCCTGGGTAGGATCCTGGAACAGGGAAACAACACTAGGGAAAACTAAGAAAATTTGTATCAAGTATGGACTTTGGTTAATAATAAAGTATCAATATTAGTTTATTAATTATAACAAATGTACAATACTAACATAAGAGGTTAATAATAGAAGCAACTGGGTGTGGGTCAGATGGAAATGCTCTGTACTATATTTGCAATTTTTTTGTAAATCTAAAATCATTCTAAAATGTAAAGGTTATTTAAAAAGAAGTACCTATTGTGATTTATATAATGTTTTTTCCTTGCTGGAAGAAAAAAAATGTTTTAAAAATTTATTTTAAAAGCCAACTGTTTTATGATGGATGTAGGACTTAATTTAGATCCTTATTTACAAATTTCCAAAATCAAGTATATTTTATTTTTCATCAACACTCTTTATCATTTCCCTAGGATTTTATTATGTAACCAAAATATCCCTAAGACAATGTTTAAAGTTTTAGAAGAACTAGAAAACAGAGAGAAAAATTAAAAAACAAAAAATGTACAAGCAGCTGCAAGGACACCTATTGACCGGGTGTTGACCAGCGCAGTGTCATTTTTGCGCGTCCAGTGTGCATTTTGCCTCGACTTTCCACCACGATGGGACGTAAGCCTGCAGTTGGCAGTGGGCCTTTCACAGGGGGCAATCTGCCTTAGAGTGAAGCCGAGAGAGGACAGCAATGTTGAGAAACACAACGGTTCCTGATGGCATCTTTATCCCCTGGTCTCAGCCGTGCCTGCAGCCACTGGCCTTTTCAACCACGTGAGCCAATAAATTCCCTCCTTTATCTACGCCAGATCGAGCAGGGTTTCCACTCACCTGCAACTCAGTAAACTTCACGAAGTGTCTCGGGTCGGGAACCTGTGCTGGGGAATCCTAACAGTGCTCCTTTCAGCTCTCAGCCAGGCTTGGGAAGAATACCGAGTGCTGGCTGGAAGCCGCTGGCACCTGCCCCTTTTTTCGATTTATCAGGAAAAAACATATTGAGATTTTTTTGCCTGCACTCCAAGGATTAAAAAAGGGGGCCAAGAGAAGAGGTGAGGAGGAAGACGGAACCTTCTCCCTGAACAAGAACAGAGACATTGTTGGCAACGGAAAGGCCGGGCCAAAGAGGAGGGCCAGGTTGACAGGGGCTTAGTCAGCTGCTGGCGTCGAGATCTAGAGAGAAAGTTGGGCAGGTTGACATCGCGCCCACAGGTGGGAGTGAGGGTGGAGTCTGGACTTCAACCTAGCCAGCTCGGAACTCATTTTCTTTTGGCTCGCTGGAACTTCCTGTTTTCAAAGGGAAGGAGGAGCTGTTAAAGAAAGGCCTCCCCGGGCTCACTGGACAGCTAGCATTGCTCACAAAGCACTACTTTTTGCTGCATTCAGTGCAGATGAATCAGACCAATCAGACCAGCGGTTCCAATTTATTTTATACAAAACAGCGTTCTGTGATGCTGGGAAGATCCTCAGCAAGGCCAGTGGATTTTATTGAGAGTGGAAGAATGAATGAATCATTCCAAGATGTTAGACGAAACCCAAACACACCCAGGCCCCCCCATCGAAACCGGGCTGGCGTTTGGCCTTTCAGGGAAGAGCAAGCCACACTGGCTGCGAGGGCCCTTGCGTCCCCGCCAAGACCCCTTCCTCGCCAGCGTCCCTTGCTGCGCGAGGCTTGTTCGGGTGCTGGAAATGCCGCTCCACTCCCCCTCGGGCTCGGCATCCTGTTTTCCCACCTAACCCATCTCAAACCCAGGAGTGATGGCACCCTGCCAAGGAAACATATTCTTGTTTTTAAAAGTTCCGACCTGCTCTCCATAGCCAATTCTGGGCCAAGTCCACGTACATTACCCAGTCTCCAAGCTGTGGTCCCAACTCAGTCTAACTGTGAGAAGAGACTTGAGGCGATGATCGGAACGTTTCCCAAGGCTCCATCTCAGCCCCCGGGGGTGACTCAGAATGCGCTCACTGCATGCAAACCAGTGAGGCCATGGGAAGAAGGTCCCCCATCCACAGGACAGTCCCTGGGCAGTCATCCTAGCTGTGAGTGAGAATTTAGCCAAGAGTCCATGGCAGTCTCGACACAGGTAAAGAGACAGGCCTGTCAGGAGAGAGGGATACTCAGAACATGGGTAGACAATATGCAAATCTATCGCCAGATTATCCCTCTAGCCCAGTAGTTCTCAACAGGGGACAGTTCTGCCCCACCCCTTGGCTCATTTTTAGTTGTCACAACAAGGGGAAGGAGTCGCTGGTGTCCAGTGGGTAGAGGCCAGGGATGCTGATGGAATTAACTAGGCTGACAAGTCCACAGTGCAGAGGCTGAGAAACCCTGCTCTTGCCACATGCTGATAGAAAAGAGGTCTCTGGGAATAAAACCTGAAGAGCTGTTTCTCTAAAGACTGCAGTACATCAACAGCTGAGCAGCACTGCTTCAGAAACCCCCCAGAACGCATAGCATGAGGAATGGGATCCTCACTCACTGGCCCAAGGCCTGGTTTCATTTGAGCTCCTTAATCCATCCGTGCCTGAAGCCAGACTACCCTGGTCTTGTTAGTTACTTAAATGAATACATTCCGTTGAGTTTCTGTCACTTGCAACCAAAAGATTCCTGACTCATGCATGGGCAAGTAACTTTAACCACCTGAGTCTCAGTTTCTTCCTCTAGGAATAATAACAGACTAGGAATAACAAACCAGGACTACTAATAGAACCTCTACCTCATAGGATTGCCATGATGATTAAATGAGAGGCAGATGGGAAATGCCTACTGTATGGTAAGTGTTCAGCAGACAGTCATTATCATTGCAAACGATGATTACAATTAATTATAATCTGAATGCAGAGACATCAGAATTAAAAAGCATTGCCTAGATTTCAATGGTAAGACTTAACTCTGGGCTGTTGTCTGGGTTAGTCTTGGATAAAACCAACTCCATCCTCAGAGCAGAAGTAGGACGGGTAGATTGGAACCTCTGAACATGTCAGAGAAATGATTGCTGTAGATAAGGTACCTGACCCATAGATGGTAGAAGGTATTAATATTCTTCTCTAGCTGTAGAATCTTCCAGCAGCACCCTAATCCAGTAGCTCTCAAATGTTTAAGACCTCAACAAAATTGTGACCCACTGCGTAAAAACTAAAAATTTAACAACATTCTTTTTACTGTCAGAGATATACTCTGATATTGTTATTTTTCTATTCTATCTTATTTTAAAATGCTTGTCACCACCAACTAAATAGATTCCATTAGCTAGGATGAATCATGATCTGTTTGAAAAACACTGGTCTCATCCACAGGGATTTCATCACCAACAACAGACTGGGTCCTGGGTACAAAACCCACAGCAAGGACTATCTTGGCCTCTAAATGGAGAAGTGGGTCCTCTAACTATGGAATGTTCTGGTAGCAGGGGATGTAATGTATTGGGGAGAAATGGCAAATGTCAGCAGGAAGACCTTCCTATCAGCCCTAGGTATTGCCTCCAATATGGAAGAAAGACTTTTACAGCATGGAGAATTAGCTGGAGCAAAAAGACAAACTTATGCAAAAGAGATGTTCTAGAACCTAATTAGTAAGCCAGAATCCCTTTCTGTGCCCGGCAGGTGGGGGCTATTCAGCAGATGCCAGTGCATTCATGGAGCCAATGGAGCACCACGGTTGGGACCATGGGCCAGGGAGACAGGTGGACCATGAGTATGGACGCCTTCCTGTGCCTGGTGCCACCTGTGTGGTCCAGGGCTAGTTTCACAACCCCTCCCATCCTAGAGTGGGGATAAGAATCATTCCTACCTCTGCAGTTAGTGAGGGGGTTGAGCAAAGTACCGGAGAGCTTAAGCACAGTGCATGGCATGTGACAGCCGGTAATTTAAAGTGCCCACACATCTCTCTCTCACACACACACAACAGCTTCCTCTCTATCATGTTTCTATTTAGGGATTTCATCATTCTGGGACAAGACAAGGTAGAAATAAGTCAGTGAATAAGCGTGTTACTTCCTCCCGATTGGGCGTGTGAGCCGGGGCTGTCAGGGCGATGGAAAGAGATCAGGACGGTGGCTCCTCACACTCCTCACCCTCCTCAGGGGCGCGAATGCAGCCGGGCTTTGTTTTTCCTGCACAAACCCACCGGCCATTTTCAAGGATGCCATGTCACAACATGAGACTCACACGCTCAGGTAACGGCATAAAAAGGAAACACAAGGTTCTGCTGCTTTCCGGCGATGTCAACGTAGAGGCAGTTCCATGCTGGGACAAGCTGCCATCACTGTTCCCCGAAGCCACCTGACCCTCCTCACCGGCTCTGAGCTCCACTGTGTCTCTGTCTAGTCCATCTAAACACGGCAGCCAGAGCGGGCTTCTACACCCGACCTGGATGGTGTTTCCTCCCCAGCGCACGTAAACAAAATGCAAAGTCCTTCCCGTGGCAAGTGGGGGCCCAGTCCCTGGAACCGTCCCCAGCCTCCTGTGCTCGCTCACCAGCCTCCACTCCATCCCTCTAACACGCAGGGCTGTCCCTGCAGCCTGGAAGGCCCAGCCCTGGCAGCTTTCCCTCGAGTTCAGATGTCACCTCCTCAGAGAAGCCTTCCCTGACTGTGCCGTCTAGCGTTGCCCTCCCCACCATCGTCCCCCCCCCCCAAAACACCGCCCATGGGATTTGCCTGTAGCACTGATTGGATCTGAAACTGCCTTGTTTGTTCACATGTTTGGTTTCTGTCTCTGCTCTAAGAATGTTGATCCCATGAAGGCAGGGACCCGGAATCCCAGAGTAGTACTGGGTGCGTAGCAGGTACTTGACAACTCTGTCGAATGCATAAGTACATGAAGGATCTGAACTTGGGCCTGCCTTTTCCTAAATCCTAAGCCAGAATGGGCTGCAGTTCCAACGGGTATCCCTGGATTTCGCAAACCAGGCTTTGGAAAAATGCAACAAAGAGGAAATTTAATCTCTTTAGGGAATGTGAAATTTTACCCTGGAAATTTTTTGTTTGGTTGTTTTTGGGGTTTTTTGTTGTTGTTGTTGTTTTATTAAATCTGGATGTTTTGGTTAAAACAGCATGACAGCATAAGAGCCTGACATCTGTCCCCAAAGGAATTAGTTTACTTGCTTTTCCTTAAAAACGAACAAGTCACCAAAATAAAATGTCAAGAGTCAGAGAGGAAACAGAGAAAGAGAGAGAGAGGGAGGGAGGGAAGCAGAGAGAAAGAAAATAGCTGAAATCCCCCACTCGTCCCCGCGTGGCCCAGAGGCAGCGCAATCGGCTGCCTGTCCCGCACTGGCTGACAAGACACTTCCAGCCAGGCCTCCGCAGTGCCTCACAGAAAACAAGGCCCAGGGGACCGACGCTAGCACCTGACAGTGGGCTCGTGGGACATTGTCACACACAAGGGAGAGAGGGTTCAACCCCGAAAGGCAAGTAGCCACAGTTGCCTGCCTAGTTCTTGTCTAAACCCAACAACTTAAGCCCTTTAGTGGAAGTGAAATAATAAAAACAATTATGCCAAAAAACAGGCCAAAATCTGTGCCAACAATTCACCAGGCATTTACATTTGACAATAAAAGGGGAAACAAAATGTCGTCTCTGAACTGCGCTGGCTTCTGCAGCTGTCACTGTGTGCAAGGCGCGGTTGGTGTGCACGTACACACAACCCTGAGACACTCCACCGGTCCCTCCTGGTGACTGCACTTGAACATGCTCCTGGCTTACATGGTAGAATGGGGGGTTGTGCCCTACTGTCACTGGAGCCAGTATTTGCTTGAGATTCTGTCTTCCTGGAAGATGCGAGTCTCTCTGGTCACACTCAGGTGGTTCGTCATTTTAACTGGATGTCTGGAGCACACCGTGCAAGAAGGACTTCTGCAGCCGTTACTGGAAATTCTGGAGGCCATGGGTCCATGGCAGGGGAAGAGCCTCGCTGAGGCACTGGGCAGAGGGAGGACCCTGGGTTAGGTTAGGAGGACTGGGCTTAGGTTTGCCACAGCCATGGGTGGAGAGCATCTGACTTGGTAGCAGGAGCCACCAAGACCCGACCCCACCCTTTGCCAGATGCATGACACTGGGCAAAGCACTTAGCACCACAGTGCCTCAGTTTCCTCATCTGTGTCTCAGCTTCCCCCTGTTCCCTAGGCTGGTTGTAAGGACAAGAGGAGGTGACGCACGTAAAATACATCACCTACCACAGCAAAGGAGCTCCTATTCGCAGACCGCCTGCTGAGATGCACGCGCCTTCAAGCCCCCTGGGGACCTTGTTAAAAGGCAAATTCTGACTCGGCAGGTCTGGGTAGGACCTGAGACTCTGCATTTCGGTCAAGCTCCCAGGTGACACAGAAGCTGCTGGTCTGAGGACCTCACTTTGGGAACAAGGGGCTGGACAACAGAACAACCTGCGCCAGCACCGTGTAAAGCAGATGCTAGAGAAGTGGAGTCGGTGGAACAGACGCCATCTCTGTCCTCTGTCCACCCAAATGACAGATCACGTCCTTAGGGGACGTCCAGGTGGGTCTCTGTGTGGTTCTTTTACCCCCTAACAGGCTGGCAGAGTGAATTCTCAGCCAAGCCTCTGACTGGCTGCTTGTGGTCACAGGTAACACTGGGCGACAGGATATGCCTCGCTCAGTCCAGAACCATCCAGTGGCAACGTGAGTAAAGGCTTTATAGCTTCTACGTCAGCATCATCAAACATGAAGAGTGACCGATTATCCCCAGATGCTCTCTCCAAACTGCCCGCCACTCTTCTTTCCCATCTCCACCCCTGCACCCTCACCCACCCCCTTACTTGCCAAGGAGGCAGCCCAGCAAAGAAGGTCAGGGAAACGTCAACCGTCCACCGGCAGACGGGCAGCGGTCTGCAAGGCCGAGGCTGCAAGAGCCGGGCTGGGAACCCAACTGCCTCCCTCTGCCTCCCACACTGCCCCTTTGTGTCTCGGGCCGAGTTCCCTTCCTCTTTTCCCTCCTGCAGATGGTTAGCTCTTCCATTCTTCCCCTCGCAGGACCCGTCCAAACCACAGAGCTGGCATCACCTTCCAAACCCCCATGTGCCGACGTCTGTTTATCGGATCCGAGGCGTGCTCTAAGGGCTGACGGGCTGATGGGAGCCCTGTTTCCCAGCCGGCGAGGGCGGTCCCACTGTTACATAAGGCCGCGGAGCCCATTCATTCCTCCAGCAGTAAAGAGCTTTGGAAACGGATGGTAATTGGCAAGATGATGATCATCGTGCAGCAGCCTGGCTCAGACGGAATGACAGCCCTTCCTGTCACACTGCAGCAAATCTCAGCCTCTCTGCCCCCTGGTTCCAGGGCAAGGGGCCAGTGGGTAAGAGAGGAGGGGAGGTGGCGGGAAGGAATCTTTAGATAAACTCTGACTGGACCATTCAGCAGCCAGAGTGATCTCTTCAGAACACACGGAACGCTGATTGTGTCCGTTAGATCCTGCTAAATCAGCTCACTGGCCGTTCCTCTGGCACATGCTCCGTCCCGTGCTCCATCCTCCTCTGGGCTTTTGCACACACGACCCCTCTGCCTGGGGTACTGCTCCCTCCCCTCTGCGCCTGGTCACAGCCTGCTCAAGCTTTGGGGCTCCCCTCAGCCACGCTGTCCCTGGCTTCCCCGACTGGGTCAAAGGCCCCTTTTAAAAGCGACCAGAGCACCCCTCCCCCTGCAGCCGCACGTGCACCACAGCTGTGTCTGCACAGTCCTCGATCGGAGCACTGGGCGAATCCTATCATCCGTCTCCCAGTCAGCCCCGAGCTGCAGGAGAGAGACCGCGCCTTCCCTGGCCGCAGCCTCGCATCTCAGCACCTGGTACAGAGGAAGTTCTTGAGAAGCGTTTCCGAATTCCTCTAAAAGTTTCCTGGATTGCAGAAAAGTTCTCTACCAGAATTCATTTTCACGCAAATAATCCCAAACCAAGCCAGCTGTTGGTTTCTCTCTGGGTTAAGGCCCCGTAGCTTCCCCACGGCTCCTTGGGCCCCCCATTAGATCACTGGTCACACGGTCTCAGTTTTAACATCAGCATTAACATGATCTCTTCTAAGCGTCTTGTGAGCAGACAGGGCAGCCCATGGCCTTGCAGTCACAAGGGCTCCGTGCTGGGTTTAATGCTCTGCCATCTTGATAGTCGCTGAACCAGGAGCCAGCCCTTCCAGCTGCTGCTTGAACACTGTGTCTCCTGCAGCGCCTGGCCCGTCTGCCTCCATCCGGAAGGAGGGCGGGGTCCACGCCAAAACAGTTGGGCCTTCAGTGGTGCCCAGAAGAAAGGGCATCAACTTTCAAGTCAGGCAGTCCCTGCTTGAACCTCAGTTTCCACCCCTCAAGCTTCGGGACCTCTTCCAAGTCTCTGCTCAGTTTCCTCATCTGTAGGACGGGGACAACTAAATGGTGAAGGCCACATAACTAGCACAGCGCTGGGCCACCTGTGCTGGCTCAGGCAGATCAGGGCCGTCCACTGCAGAGACTGCTGGACGAGCAATCACCTCTGTCAGACCCCTCACCCCACATCAGCCCCCACCTCGGGAGGGAGCTCTGGGAACACGGCGCCTACCGCCCAGCACAGGAATACATCGGAGCGTCTGCCCAGCCCACGCCCCGGCCCCTGAGAACGTCCCCTTCCCACAGACGTACTCACTGGAGCAGCCCAGCTGCCCTGTTGGTAGCGCCTGAGCTTGAGAGTTCAACGTCCCCCACCCCGAGTCTAGACAGCTGGGGTGTCCTGAGATGGGCCATGCTCTGCCTCAGGTGACCTGATCTCAAGATGCCGGAGCTCAAGGCAACATCCTGACACCATGCAGGGCTCTCCGAGCACCCTGAGCTGCTGCCGTGGACTCCGAAGATACCGTCCAGATTCATCGCCGGAACAACAGAAGCTGTGGCCACGCAACAAAAGAACTAAGATGCAGCCTGAGCCAACGTGTGTCCCGGCCCAGTCCTTCTTTCTCTCCTTTCTCTTCCGCCTCTCAGCCCCATCCGATTTCACATGGTTGCTGCTCTCTCCCCCATCGCTTGTTTCCTCATTCACTCATTCTTCCACTGGACAGACAGTTTGTGAGTCACTTCCATATGTCAAGAGCAAACACTTTCCAAATGTGAATCAAAACAAAAATCGCTCAGGCAGCCCAGCAGCCCCTCGCAGAAGTGGGCACCACCCACCCTGGCCCACGCATCTTCACTCATTCACTCTCCAACAGGTAGTGAGCACCTCTGAGCCAGCTGCTGGGGACCCACGCTGAGCAAGCAGGCACAGCCCACCCTTGCCCCTCCGACACGAGGACAGAGCAGGAGTTCAGAACACAGGACCTGGGGCCTGAAGCCTGGCTGCAAGTCCCAGAGCCACCTTCTGGCTGTGTGTCTTTGGGCACCTTACTTAACCTCTCTGTGCCTGGGTTTCTTATACTGTAAACAAACAGGAGATAATGATAGTTCCTACCTTACAGGGTGTTGCGAGACTTAACCAAGTAAATGCACGTGCAGTGTTTAGAACAGTGTCCATCGTATGGATGCCCCAGCAAATGTTAGTTTGATTACTCTAATCAAGTGGAGAAGACAGATTGTGAAGACTGATTCTAAACAGCCGTAAATGTACTGCAAGATAGCAGCCTTCCGCCCACTCAACCCCATGCCTACCTGATGTGTGCTCTTTCCTTTTCCTTCCTGCATTAGGAAACTCCGACCCTTTCAGAGAGTAGAATGACAGACGCTGGAGGCTGGGAAGCGGGGAGGGGATGAAGAGGAAGGTCAACCGGTGCAAACACTCAGTCAGACAAAAGGTATAAATGCTATTGTTTGACTGAAGAGTAGGGTGACTATAGTTAACAACGTATTGTATACTTCAAAGTAGCTAGAAGAGAGGACCTGAATTGTTCCCAAGACATAGAAATAATAAGCACTCCAAGAGAGGGATTCCTTAAACACCCTGACTTGATCATTACACTTCTATGCATGCAACAGAATCCTACACCTACCCCGTAAATATGTAAAATATTACATATCAATAAAAATCAAAAATAAGTAAAAATTTCTAAAAGAAAAAACTGTTTAAGAACTCCAACCTTGCATGAGAAGGGGAGGACAGCTCTCCTTCTAACCACGGTTACCCCTAGCAAGGCAAACACTTTCCCTGGCCCGGAGCAGCATTTGACCCTTGAGCACAGCCCCTGTCCAATGTCTAGGACAGGGATCCCAGGGTTTGTCTGTGAATGACATGGGCTTTGCTTTGTAGGGACCTGCAAGGTCTATGGCATGAGACATGAGAGCTACTGAGGAGTGAGGACAGCCTGAGGTGGAGGCCAAGGCAGGTGGCCGCTGCAGGGGCTGGTGGCCAGAATCCTATTCCAGAAAGTCCCAGATGGGCACCTCCAGGAGAGGGCTGGATGGGTGGGCCCGGGACCACAGAGTTTGTGCATCCATCAAAATAAAGACCATATGAAGTCATGGAATAAAATGTGGTTTTTTAGAACACTACCAACTTCCATCAATGCAAAATTAAAGTAGATTCCCTGTAAATGTTCTGATTCTCTCCCTCTTTCCGTGTGTGTGTTTATGCATGTGTGTGTTGCACGTGTGCATTGTGTGTGTCCCTGCTTCGCACATGCAAAGCTGGCCGGCTAGATAATCCAGTACCATGTCTGCCACCGACCACCCAGCCTTCTCCTGGAGAAAACTTCCCACCACTCCCGACCGCACATGGCATGTTCCCTGGTTCAGTGTTTGCCATCTGCCCCACTCAGATGAGGGAGCCGGAAGACCGGAGCTCTGTCTCTTGTTCACAGATGTACCACGTGGTAGATGTTTAATGCGTGTGTTTAGAAATGAATGAGATAGCAGGTGAATGGCAGGAGGCACTGGCAGCACTTGGGGCTGATGTCAAACCCAAAGGGGATGGGAGACCCTGGGGCACTTGGTGGGGGTGGGGAGCCTCCCCACGTGCACTTGAGAAGGAAGATTGAGCCCCTGGGGCCGGGCCCTGGCCAGCCATGCCCCATCATGATACTGCAATGAAAGGTTCATTCCTGACTCTGCCCTTTGCATGGGCAGAATCACTTTATATTTTTCTCCGTTGTAAAAGAATATTGGCTGGGAGCGGTGGCTCACACCTGTATTCCCAGCACTTTGGGAGGCCGAGGTGGGAGGACTGCTTAAGGCCAGGAGTCTGAGACCAGCCTGAGCAACATAGCAAAATCCCATCTCTAAATAAATAAATTTTTTCTTTTTTATTTTTTCCCTCCCCACCTCTCAATAAATTTTTAAAAATAACATTATAACAATATGTATTTGCACTTACTACTCTGTGCCCACCACTCTTCTAAGTGCTTTATGTGTACTGTATTATTTTATTTAATGCTCATGACAACCTATAAGATACACACTATTATTATCTCTGTTTTGACAGTGAGCACAGAAAGATTAAGGGAGTTGCTCAAAGTCACACAGAAGACCAGAATCTCACCTCTGAGAAGTCTGGCGCCAGAACCTTTGCTTTAAGCCACCAGCCCGGGACTGAGTCCCATCTTTCGGGTTGCCATGTAAAATACGGGGCACGCAGTTAGATTAGAATTTCAGAGAAACAACAAATAATTTGTTAGCATAAACATACTGTATGAAATATTTGGGTCACACTTATACCAACAGATTAGTCATCATTCACCTGAAATTCCAATTTAGCTGCATGTCCTGTATTTTTATCTCTTTAAGCCAGCACCCCTAATGCACAAGACCCTTTTGTCTACCGCATCCCATCACATACATCACCTCATCTAACCCGGACCACTTTCCAGCCCCACCAAGAGTTCCGGCGGATCGGCTTGTTTTACTGCTGGAAGATTCTTCTCCTCACCCCATCCCCCTCAATTGCCCAGAAGCCTCTTAGCACCTTTCTGAGTCTCGAACATCTGTGCATGCATCTGATTACACAGCACCAGCACCGACAGTCGCTTGCCACCTGACTAAATCACAGCCCCAGAAGCAAGAACCGGTTCAGTCTGGGCCCAGCAAAGGCGACACCTGCCTCTTGTTGGCTCCTGGAGACCTGCTGGGGGCAGAAGCGTCCCCCTGAGATGAGAGCACCCTGAAAGGGTCTGCAGCTGGTACCTGGGGTGGGGCTCTGGTGGGGGTTGGGGGGGTCTCTTGCTGGGCGGTGTCCTGAGCCCCCACCCCTGCGGGCAGGGGATTCACCCAGTGTCTCACTTCATCACGTCTCAAGGTCGACCGCCCAGCTTCTCTCTGCAGGCAGGTGGTGAGACGCAGGGCGGGGGGCTTCACTCGGGGGGGTGGCCGCTGGCTGCTCCACACCCCTGCAGAGCCTGCATGTCAGCAGTCCCGGAAGGGCCCATCCCAAAGGCGGGTCGCCTTGGTCCAAGCAGTCAGTTTGTTGTTGTTGAGGATGCTGGTTGTTGCCGTTAATTTGTTGGCAACAATTTAAACTGGGAGGGATTATGTATCAAGTTTGAATCACACGGAATTTCCATTTCCGTGGGTCAAAAATGGTCAAATATTGGCAACTTCTTATGGTTATACTAATGTAAACTGAGATTTTTCTGCTCAATCCTGAAAAATTGGAGACCAGGCAGCAGCAGGCTGGAGTGGGACGGCGGGTGCCCCTTGAGACAGAGACACATCAGTCTGTCCCGGGCCTCGCCACTCCCTTTTGTGCCTCAGTCTACAGACTCGCTGCCTGCCAGGCACCACGTGCAGGAGTGTTTGTTTGTTTTTGTTTTTAATGATACAGGCTTTTCTTTCCCTTCCTTCCTCCCTCCCTTCCTTCTTTCTTTTTCTTTTTTCTTCCTTCCTTCTTTCCTTCTTTCCTTTTTTACTTCTATTCACTCTTTTATTTTCTTGGTCTTTCATTCCAAAGTGCGGGGATTATAGGCGTGAGCCACCGCACCTGGCCAGGAAGGTGTTCTGAGTACTGACCACGTGCCAGGCACCGTTCTCAGCGCTGAGGATGCAGGATGGAACCAGAAAGCAAAGCTTGGTGGGGGGAGATGGCCCGTGACCACAGGGTGGGAGGGCATGGGAGGTGACCGTGGCTATAGACAGAGTGGCATGTGGGTGGGGTCTGTGTGATGGAACTTGATACGGACTGCATGTTTGTGTCCACCTAAATTCCATACGCTGGAGCCTAATTCTCAGTGTGAGGGCATTTGGATGGTCTTAGGAGGCAGGGATTACAAGAGACATGCGAGAGATGATTTTTCTTTTGTCCGTGTGAGGACACAAGAGAATGGATGTTTGCAAACCAAGAATCGGGCTCTTACCAGTTACTGGATCTGCCTGCACCTTGATCTTGGATTTCTAAGCCTTTGTAACTGTGAGAAATGAATGTTTATTGTTTAAGCCACCCAGTCTATGGTATATTTGTTGTAGCAGCTTGAACTAAGACAGAACTGTTCTGTGTCTTGCCTGTGGTGGGGGTCATACAAATCTACACGTGTGATAAAATTACACAGGACTAAACACACAGGCACAAATTAGTGCCGGTAAAACTGGTGAAATCGGAATAGGTTGGTGGATGGTAGACTGTATCCGTGTCCCTTCCCTGGCTGTGCTATTGCATTCTGGTTACGTGTGATGTGACAACCATTGGGAGACACTGGGTGAAGTGTACCCAGGATCTCTGTGAATTATTTCTTACAAATGTATGTGGATTCACATTTATCTCAAAAAAATTTTTTTGATATTACATGAGGAAGCATAAGGTCATCCCCACCTTGAGTGTATTAATTTGTGTGTCTGGATATAAGTGTGCACAGAAGAAAGACAGCGTGTCACCCGACAGCAAGGAAGGGATGCTGCAGTGGAGAGGTCTGCTCTCAGATTGTCTACATAGCCCAAGTCTCCTTGAAACAAATATGTTGTGTTTACATAAACAAAAATAGCATTCCTGGCCTGGCATGGTGGCTCACGCCTGTAATCCTAGCACTTTGGGAGGATGAGGTGGGGGGGATCGCTTAAGCTCAGGAGTTCGAGACCAGCCTGAGCGAGAGTGAGACCTCCATCTCTAGTAAAAAAAAAAAAAAAAGTAGAAAGAAATTAGCTGGACAACTTAAAATATATAGAAAAAATCAGCTGGGCATGGTGGCATGTGCCTGTAGTCCCAGCTACTCGGGAGGCTGAGGCAGGAGGATCACCTAAGTCCAGGAGTTTGAAGTTGCTGTGAGCGAGGCTGACGCCACAGCACTCTAGCCCGGGCAACAGAGTGAGACTCTCAAAAAAAAAAAAAAGGAGAGACAGTTAGTGCAAGCCTTCAACCCGTGAGAGGTAGGAATTGGCTTTTATCTGTATACATTTTGAAAAGCACCAGGAAGAAAACTTGCAGGATAGAAGGACAGACCATAGCCGACATTAATCAGCCGACTAATCGATTGATCAACAAGTAATCATTGAGCGCACGCCAGGTGCTTAGCATGACGCAGGAGTTTACGATGCTATCGGTATTAACCAAGAGGCCTTTCAATAAACGAAACTTTCCGTGACACTGTTAGAGTTCTGTTAAGTTTGTACCAAGTGACTTCAGAAATGTTCACGTAAATATTTTCCAAAGCCGCAGTGAACCGTCGCACCGATTGGCATCGGAATGTCAATTAAGGCGTTGGATGCTGATAGTGCTGACTTATTTCCAATTCAGATTAGTGCTGTTCAAGATAAAGACCAGCTGGTGCTGGTTTAATGATTTATAACCAGCCAGCCCCGTATCTGCAGAAATCTCAAAGTCGAGTGCTGAGAAGAATCCGGCGCGGTCTGTTAGGAATGTTGGCGTGCACCAGCTGAAAGAACTTAAATAACCGGGTTCATCTGCTGTGCATGTTCCGAGTTTTACAAATATTAGGTATAAAGGTGGGGCAATTCAAAGGGAAAAACAACAACCTCCCTGTTCTTTTGTCTTCCAAGTAGTTGTGCTATTATGAAGGGCTTTTCTGACTCCAGGTAACATAATAAATCAAAGCGAGTTCAGAGGTTTCTGTTAGCCATTCTTTCTCTCTTTTCTCTCTCTCTCTCTTATGAATTCTCATTTCTCTTTTTCACCCACGCAAGCGTTTAATTTTTTTATCTTTTGGTTTTTGTGAGTTTATCTAAACTGGGTATTTTCAGTCCAGAAATAGTACGCGACAAAGTAAGAAATATAAAGGAAATAAAAAATATATATATATTTAAAAAAAAGAAAGAAAGCAAGCATAAACTGGGTATTTTTGTTGTGATTGCATGTCTATAATATTCAGTTGTCTTAACCGCTTCGGGACGGCGCTCACCGGCCGCGAACCCTCGCCCACAGTCCGCACGGTAGTGTGTGCTGTGCATTGACGACAAGTCCGTTTTGCTCTTGTGTGATGAGGAAAGCTTTAAAGCACTGAAAGCTTGTTTGACTTTACAGGCAGCTTTCCTTGTGATGTAAATCAGAACAGGTAACATATACATATATGTTTTTTTTTAATTTCATTTCAGCATATTATGGGGGTACAAATATTACGGTTACGTATATTGCCCATACCCCCTCCCCCTGGAGGCATGACCATCCCCCAGACGGTGCACATCTCACTCATTATGTTTG
>CAUYPO010085325.1:0-10340 GCA_963574435.1 Cheirogaleus major
ACTTAGTAACACAGCTAGAACAATTTGCAGCAGCAGTGGCAGTGGCAGAAGAAATTTAATTTAGTTGATTTACTGTGGTTGTTGATTGTTCTCTAGTCTCATGGTGATGGAAGCTGCACGTTTTTCCGGTGGAACTAAGAAGCTGCTGGAGGTCTAGTTTTCCTGGCAGCAACCGGATGCAAACCAAGGATCTGTGGATCTTCGTACCACTCCAAGATCTGAGTGTGACATAATTTTGAAGGATGTGCAATGTTTAATCATAAGTATGACAAAAACTGACAAGCAGGAAACTTATGTACTTAGTGAGAGTAGCACATTTATCTCCAAGAGACGTTTTATTTTGAAGAAATGTGGTACCACCTTTTGCTGAAAGCACTGGTTTCCCTGTTAAAGTTTGCTAAGGATTACAGTGGCTTTGACTCAATTCAATGTTTCTCTTATTCTCCTGAGAATTTCATGAAGCATTCTCACCACACCAGAATTTCCAGGAAGAAATAGAGTTTCTTATTGCAATTTTCCAAAGTGGGGCAGCATATTATATGGAGTGCATGAACTCTTGACTGTTGGTACTTTTATACTCTGTATTTACCAGAGAGTCGGGTAATCCAGCATATTAAACCCTGGAAATTCTGATGAGTGAGCTTGACCCAGCAGTTATGGACTAGTTCCATATGAAAGATGGTGTTACTACAAAGGACATTACTTGTGGGAGTGAAATTTGTGACCTGATACCAGGTCTTGTCATTAATGCCACACTGTGCAATCCTTGTGGGTATTCAAAGATGGAATGAAATTGTATGGAATTTACTGGATTATTCACACCATTCTAGAAAGAGAATTCTTTTATGTTAGCTCTGAAACAAACAAGTCAGAACTCCAATGATGACCTGATCGAGAAAGTAGCAGAAGTCTTTCAAGCAGAAAAATTTGTGACCACCTTGTTTGTCACTCAGAGTTCAAAATGCTACACACTACTTTTTTCATCCCCAGAAGACTGAAAATTTTAAATGTCCCAATTGCCAGAGTGCTATATTCAATAATAACAATTTTGTGCTAAGAATCAGCCACAACAGAGCTGATTAAGAAAACTTAAGAAAAAAAAAACACAAAAAGAGAACACACACAGAATGGTGGTGGCTGCTTTCTAGAGCTTGATACCCTCTGGCCATGCTTCCCATAACCACCACCCTGTAGTTGCAGAAAGCCCGAGATGTAATGATAGTGTAATCATTTTGAATTCTATGCATAATTATATCAAGGATCTAGATACTATATCTTGCATGAATGCTCTTCCTTAAGTATTCTATGCCACTCTCGCTGTGAAACTGAAGTGCTTGTAGAAAACACCTTTTATTATATGAAATTTTACCACACTCATGAAAACAATTCAGATTGGTTTACGCACAGTGTAATATTTCTCCAGGTATCACCCAGAATTCCCCATAGAGCTTTCATCCTCATTAGGTGCTAGCCTCAATCCAACCATTAGGGAACTTAAATTGCTATCAGAATTTTACATCTTGTTACCTCTATTTTCTAGAATGTATTTTCTATACTAATGTTATTGAAATCGATTTTTACTTCATACACATGCTTTTTGCAACAGCAATTAAAGGTTTTCATCCATGAATCGAGTTTTCTTAAGAAAATGATTGCAGTTATTCATTTTGTGTGTTAATATTTTAACATGATTACTCCCTGCATTTGTGGTCCTCTAATTGTTTTCCTTCCTCACCATGATGCCTCCCTCAACACCCACTCCTGTAATAAAGCAATACACTGTTAAAAAAAGTATAAAGTCTGAGAAAACAATTGTTATTATTTGCAGATGTTATAATTGCCCACATTAAAAAAACTAACAGACTATAAATATCAATAGACTCTCAAATATCAATTATTAGAATTAATAAGGTTGTTTAGTAAGGTTGCTAAATATAAAATCAATATGCAGAAGTGAACTGCATTTCCATAATATAAGCAATAATCTATAAAATTAAATTCTAAAAATCAACAGCATTTAAAATAGCAACCAAAAATATAAAGTCCTTACAAATAAATCTAACAAAAAATGTGCAAGTCCTTTCTAGTAAAAATTATAAAACTACATTGATATTTTGGATAGGGAGACTCAACAATGTTATAAAAATATCAACTCTTCTCTTACTAATGTACATATGCAAGGCAATTTCAATCAAAATTCCTGCAAGGTTTTTTTATGGAACTTCACAGAGTCAAGTATAGCCAAGATGATAAAGGACAGGAGAACTTACTCTAACAGATATCAAGATTTATTATAACCTTGGCAACATTATGCTAAGTAAAACACACCAGTCACAAAAGGCTATATGTTATACGATTCTATTTATGTGAGCTATTCAAAATAGGCAAATCCATAGATACAGAGATTCCTGGTTGTCAGGGGCTTGGAGGAGGGGCAAGTGTAGAGTGATTGCTAATGGATAGGGGTTTTTTTGGGGGAGTAATTTAAATGTTCTGCAATTAAACAATGGCAACAGTTATACAACCCTATGAATATACTAAAAAAACATTGAATTTTACAATTTAATAGTATGTTAGTTTTACCTTTAAAAAGCTTTAAAATAAAAAAGGTGAAATAGAGTCCCATGTTTTTTTCAAAAAAGATTATAAAACTATTAGAAGGTATCACTATAGGAATTTTTTAAAAATTGAATAACTGAACATAATAGCCTAAAAATAAGTCCATTATTATTTATAAGACACTGTATTATCAGTGGGGAAAGGAGAGACTACTAAACAAATGGTCTAGGACAATTTCACTACAAATGAAAAAAATTTAAAATTGGGACTTTACTTCCTACCATATACAAAAATCAAATCCAACTGGATTAAAGACTCTAGTAAGTCTGGGCTCAGTGGCTGACTTGTAATCCTAGCACTCTGGGAGGCTGAGGTGGGAGGACGATTGCTTGAGGCCTGGAGTTCAAGACTCCGTCTTTACCAAAAAAAAAAAAAAAAAAAGCCAAGCGTGGTAGTGCATGCCTGTAGTCCCAGTTACTCAGGAGGCTGAGGCAGGAGGATCATTTTAGTCCACAAGTTGGAAGTTGCAGTGAGTTATGATGACACTTCTGCATTCTAGCCCTGGCAACAGAGTGAGACTCTACCTCAAAAAAAAAAAAAAAAAAAAAAAAAAGACTCTAAAGACTCTAGTATGAAAGGCAAATCCATATCTTTAAAAAACACAATGTAAGACAATATTTTTGTGATTTTAGGACACCTGAGGACATCTTAAGTCATCAAAATTTCAAGACACGAAGAAAAATGATAAATTACACATTAAAATGGAAGACTTTTTTTCATCAAAAGACATCCACAAAAAGAATGAAAAGATAAGCTACAAACTGGGAAAATATATCTGCAAAACATATATTTAACAAAGAATTCATATCCAAATGTAATTTTGAAAAAACATCTACAAATTACTAAAAAAAATTTAATTAGAAAATTGGGCAAAAGCCAGTCATGTCACAAAAATATATTATTTAGGAATACATACATGAATGGCAAAAAGTAAAAAGATAAGGAATGAGTAAGTGCAAATTCGTAAAGTAGTTGCTGCTGGGGGAAGAGAAAAGAATGGGATGGGAGAGAGGTACACAAGGAGCTCTGAAATATGATAATGCTTGTTTTCTTGTTTTAAGCGATGGATACACAGGTATTTGTTTTTTATTATTTTAACAAGGTGATACATTTTATATACCCTTTGGCTTGTATAAGTGTTTTACAATTAAAAGTTTTATTTTTTATTAAAAATGAGTAGAACATATTTTTCCCTCATATAGCTTTTTTCTTTTTAGCCTTTTAGTTTTATTTGATCAGAATTGATATGTAAATGTGTTTTTTTTTTAAAAGCTATCTCGATACTGTTTTAGAAATAGGTAGAGGATAAGATATAACTAAAACCATTAAGACATAATGATTAAACTACCACAAGACACAAAAAAACACTAAACAAATGGTATTTTTTTTTTTTTTTGAGACAGAGTCTCACTCTGTTGCCCGGGCTAGAGTGAGTGCCGTGGCGTCAGCCTAGCTCACAGCAACCTCAAACTCCTAGGCTCAAGCGATCCTCCTGCCTCAGCCTCCCGAGTAGCTGGGACCACAGGCATGTGCCACCAAACCCGGCTAATTTTTTCTATATATTTTTAGTTGGCCAATTAATTTCTTTCTACTTTTAGTAGAGACGGGGTCTCGCTCTTGCTCAGGCTGATTTTGAACTCCTGACCTTGAGTGATCCACCCGCCTCGGCCTCCCAGAGTGCTAGGATTACAGGTGTGAGCCACCGCGCCCGGCCAACAAATGGTATTTTTATGGATGGAACAACCCAATATAATAAACACATAAATTCCCCACAAATTATTTCATTAGTTTAATGCAATTCTAGTTAAAATCCCTTGAAGATTTTGGGGGGAACTTGACAAATTCATTAAGAAACTTACATAGTCAATTCTGAAAAATAAAAGGCAAAGAGAAGATGCTGCCTTAGTATTAGGTTATTAAGTATGAAATGTCCAATTTCCTTAAGTACTAAGTTAGACAGTTGATATCTCTAACATTTCACTTTGACACTTCTTGTTTTATTTTTATTGCAAAAGTACATCCTTGGTCTTTCAAATGCACATTTTTTGGCTTATGGTTATCTTTCACATTTATTTTAGAGCAATTTTTGTGAAACCAGGGATAAGTCAAAAATTTGTGTTCTTTTATAACATGAGTTCCATCCATTGTGGAACTAATACAGCGCAGACAATTCAAGGTATCAACAAAGGGTTTGGGAAGGATGTGGCTAATGAATGCACAGTATGTCAAAGGTTTTAGAAGTTCCATTCTGGTTATTTTAATCTTGAAAATGAGCCATGTGGGTGACCTGAGACCAAGGTAGACAATTATGAGCTGAAAGCTGTAGTGGAAGCGAATCCATCTCAACCTATGCATGAATTAGCAGCAAGGTTTGATGTTACCATTCTAACAATATTGTACCATTTGAAACAAATGGGCAAGGTAAAGAAGTCAGATAGATGGGTTGCACCAGCATTAAACAAGTGTCAGAAGAGAAATTATATGGAAGCTTGCCTTTCTTTGCTGTCACAACATAAAGGTGAACCATTTCTACACTGTATTATTACACATGATGAAAAAATGGATTCTTTTTGACAATTGCAAGCATTTGGCACAATGGTTGGATAATGATGAAGTGCCAAAACACAGTCCAAAACTGAATATTCATCAAAAAAAAGCTAATGGTATCTGGTGGTCCAGCGCTGGTATTATCCACTACAGCTTCATGAAATCTGGCCAACTGATGACAGCAGATGTCTTCTGCAACCAGTTGGATGAAATGATGAGGATGCTTGTGATTAAGTAGCTAAGACTGGTCAATAGAGACAAGCCAATGTCCATTGTCCTCTTGCAGGACAATGCTCGACCACATGTCACACTAACAATACTGCTCAAGCTATAGAAGCTGGACGTGGAAACTTTCTGTCATCCACCATATTCACCAGACCTTGCACCAACTGACTACCAATTCTTCCAGGCTTTCGTCCACTTCTTGCAAGGAAAAAATAATTAATTCTCAAAAATATTTAATTCTCAACAAGCTGTGGAAAATGCCTTTTGAGATTTCATCACCACTGGCTCTCCAGGATTCTTCACTGCTGGCATAGACAAGCTACCATTGAGATGGCAAAATTGTGTTGATAGTTTAGGTGCCTACTTTGATTAACTGTACTGCTTCTTGTTTGAGATATAACAAATTACACTTTTGATGTGAAATCAGACATTTCATATTTAATGACTTAACAGATGATAAAATATATTGCAAAGCAATAGTAATTAAAATAGTGTAATATCAGTACACAGATAGACAAACAGACCAATGGAACAGAATAGAGAACCTAAAAACAAATCCATTTCATATGAAAATTGTTAATACTCTAGAGGTACATCATATTTAGTGGGAAATATATTTACATTATTTAGTAAATAATGTTAGGAAAACTTCTTTCACATGAAGAAATTAAAACCAGAATCCTTTATTATCTCCAAATAGACTAAAGACCTAAATGTGAAAAAAATGTGAAAGTTGTCAGAATCGAAATGGTATCACTTGTGTTAAAAAACCCTGACAGGCTCAGCAGTGACTCACACCTGTAATCCTAGCACTTTGGGAGGCCAGAGTGGGAGGGTCACTTGAGCCCAGAAGTTTGAGACCAGACTGAGTCGCATAGAGAGACTGCGTCTCTGCATATAATAAAAATACTAGTCAGCCATGGTGGTACACAACTATAGTCCCAGCTACTTGGGATTCTGAAGCAGAAGGATTGCTCCAGCCCAGGAGTTGGAGATTGCAATGAGCTATGATGATGCCACTGCACTCTAGCCCAGGCAACAGAGTGAGACTCTATCTCTAAAAGCAAAACAAAACAAAACAAAACCCTGACAAATAGAGCCAGGGAAGGCCACAAAGGGAGGGTTCTCATGCTTGTATCCCTGATAACAAGAACTATCACAAAAGACTCTGTAAAAAACACAACTTTGCACAAAGGCCACTGCAACCTTACACACACAAAAAAATACTTCTGCAATGATATCTGCCCAGCAACTACCTATCCAACCTTGGACTGGTGCCACCCTTGTTACTGCTCCTGGTAGCCAAGGATAATTATCTCAAAACAATTATGTAATCTTCCTCATTTTTCCTTTAAAAAACCTTTGCCTTCCTTTACCTCCCTGAATACGCACATAGTTTACTATGGTGTACATATTACCATTGTAATGCTCTATTCCCAAATAAACATCATTTTATTTTAGAGAGCCTCTGGACAGAGAAGAATTTATAAAACAAGACTTCAAAAAAAAGCACACTCTTTAAAGGGAAAAATTAATACATATGTCTACATTAAAATTAAAGATGGGTCTCCAATTAAGGACTCTACTGATAAAGATAAAAGAGAGGTGACAGACTGGGAAAAGATATTTGCAACTTTTGTAACTTATAAAGGATTAATATTTTTATAGACAAGTAAATACCAATCAACAAGTTAAAGACAAAGAGTAGTGTAGGAAAAAACTGGCAATAGTTACAAATAGTCGATGCAAAGAAGGGGAAATCTGAATGGATAAATGGTTGTAATAAGAGATGTTGAACTTCACTATCAGAAAAATGCACAATAAAACAATAATGAGATACCATTTTAAATTAGTCAACTTGGCAAAAATTACAGTGTGGGTAATTGACAAACCTCATGCTGAAGTTATATTGGTACAATCATTTTGAGTAATCTTTCAGTTGAGTCAAAAATTGTAGCCCTACCATTGGGCCACATACAGAGGGTATTGAATAGACAAGACCAATCTCTTACCACAACAGGAGTAACCTAGAAGGCTCTGCAGAACTGCTTCACTCAAAAGGAGAGCTAGAGTGTCACATCAACAGACAGCACAATCTCACAACAGCTCCAACTGAGCTGTCCAAGGTCCTGACTGCCATATCTCTCCCCCAGCCCCCTAGATGACTTAGTCCTTAGTTGTTTCTGATATTCCTACCCATGTGTTTAGACTACCCTCTTTGCTTCACTGTCACCAGTGCTCTTACCAATTACAGTTCTCTTACCAATTACTTCCTGGATCCCTGCTGGCCAGGTCAGTGGTACCAAAACTTATCTGCTTCATAGTTAAAATGTTGCTACACACCTAAGTGGACATGTAGGAATAACATTTGTTGGGTGTTGGGTGGGTGGGAGGGGGGAGGAGGGGATGGGTATATACACACATAATGAGTAAGATGTGCAACATATGGAGTATGGTCATGCTTGAGGCTCTGCCTCGAGGGGGGAGGGGGGCATGGGCAATATACATAGCCGTAATATTTGTATCCCCATAATATGCTGAAATAAAAAATTAAAATTAAAAAAAACTCAAATGGAAGACTTTTCCCCCAAAACTACATATATTGTGCCAACACTTTATTATTATTGTGTTTTTGCTTTTGTTTTGTTCTTTACCTAACACTGTACCAAGGAAATGTTTCTATTTTTGCATATTTAGACTTGTTCATTCGTTCAACAAACATTTCTTGAGCACCTATCATGTGCCGGGCACTGTGCTAGATGTGGGGAACACAGTGGTAAATCATAGTCAAGGTGTCTGCCTGCACAGCTTCCATTCCAGGGGAGGAGACAGACAGCAAGCAGCTGCATGGGGCAGACAGAGGTTCGACAGGTTCGATGGCAAGACCAGGCAGCATCCTGGTCTTGGGGACCAACTTGGGGCCGAGTTGGGAGGAAGGATGATCAGAGAAGGAATTTATATCTAAGCTGAAGTTTGAAGGACAAGGAAAGAGCCAATCAAGTGAAGAAGTAGGGAAGAACATTCTGGTCAGAGGGAACTGAAAGTGCAAAGACCCTGCGGTAGAGAAAGGCTTGGCTTGTGTGAGGAGCAGGGACGTGAACATGCAGAGTTCAAGAGACGGTGCAACAGGAGGGCAGAAGCCAAGCTACGTGAGCCCTTGTGCATCACGGCAAGGAGTCTGGATTAGACTCCAGCTACAATGAGGAGCCACTAAAGGGTTGAAGCAGGGGTGTGATCCCAACCATGTTACACTTAGACATGATTGTTCCAACAGCTGTGGGGAGAACAAATTATACAAAGGACAAGAATAGAAGCCAGGAAACTGGGTGAAGTCCAGTGCAGTGGTCTTCTGGTTGGTTGTGTAACATCCCATTCTATGAGTTGTTCTTCAGTTACTTTATGTTTTAACTTTCTTGTGGCATCCTCCATACCCAGCATCCTCTGGATACTTTGTCCAGAATCATCATACCCCATGTTTTGATGGGAAAGTACCAGTTCTATCACCTGGGTCAGGACCAACACTGAGATCCTTTGGCAGCAAAGTCTGAAAGCAAGTTAGAATTCAGTTAAATCAACTATGGTCTCAAGAGACAGAGCAGCAAACCTTGAGATCCTGTACTGTTAAAAAAAAAAATAATGAAATAACTACACCCAAAATATTCTCCATAACTCTTTTGTCTAAATACATAATTTACTATCTCTGTGAGCACTGGTCTTTTCTGTCATGCAGATGTGACTTCCATATAGTTATAATCATAATGCGTGACAATTTTGCATTCTAATTTTTCCATATATTCTTTTGTATAAATGTATTTCCACATGTCTAAATGGCCTCCAAAGTAATAATTTTTCATATATATATGATTTTTTGAATGGTTGAGTCAGTTCATTACAAGGATATATTTATCTATTTTATGTAACGTGGACAAACCGACAAACTTGTCTATTATCCATGGTTCAAAATTCAGGTTGTTTCCAGGCATCATGAAAACATCAACCAAAAAAAAATAGTATACCTAATATAGGATCGTCTGCTTTTCAAAATCAGCTTCTTAGGACAGAATGCCCCAAGAATGATAACTGTGTCATAGAAGAAGAACATTTTCTAGCCTCAATCATTTGTTGCTACATCATCTTCCAAAGAGATCCAAGTAGTACCCAGGGTCACTAAAAGTGGCACCATATTTGTTATCAGAACCATTAGAGAAGATTATGTTTCTAAGAAGGAATTAATAAAAACAAAAGAATTCCATTGTTGTGATTTCAAGTACGCTATTTTTATAGGCTTTGAATGTTATGGTGAAAGAGAGGGAAAATATGTAATATTTTATATATGGACGAGATGATTTATTACAACTCAGTGTTATGTATATGTAAATGAACCCACTACCTACACAGTGGGATTTAAGGGGTGCCCAAAAGCCTCCTACTCTGCGAAATGTCAATCTCCCTAATTGACTGTCACAGGGGGCCTGAAAGGGTCACAAGAATGAGCTCTTTGGGTTAGTTCATCAAGTGCCTTATCAAGGAGCCAATGAAATGCAGGATGGTGTCACATGAGCCATTTTTGAGCTCTTCATAGAGGTATTTGTCTGTTTCCTCACGATTAGATGCAAATTGTGGGTTTTGAGACGGAAGACCATAGAGGCAAAGTGCCATTTTCTCTATGTCTTATCAACGGTACCTTCTATCAACATGACACATCACTGTTGACATTGACCTTGGTTACCTGGCTGAGGGTAGTGTTTGTGAGATTTCTCAACTATAAGTTTATTCTTTGATACCCCTTTCTGTACTGTTCTCTTTGAAAAGAACATGCTGTGCACAGTCCACCGTTAAGGAGTGAAGAGTTATCTATGTAAATTATTTGGAATTCTTTTACATGGGGAGGTTTAACTAGTCTTCCCCATTTATTTGTATATTTTTTAAATTTATATTTGCATGGACTC
>CAUYPO010085326.1:0-11318 GCA_963574435.1 Cheirogaleus major
ATATATATATTTATATTTATATGATAAATATATATAATGTTACATATGTAGGTTAAAATCATAAATATTGACCATAATAACTTGGTTTCTCCCAGAATGTTTTCATATTGATTTGAAAATAGAAATATATTCCTAATCATACTATAACTCCTATCTTGATGAAAAATACAAAAAAATAAAAAGATATTTTTCAGCTGATAATGGTAAATATCCTATGGTAAGGAAAGACTATTTATTAAAACTGGATATGTGATCATATCAAATTCACTTCTATATAATTTAATGGCTTAGACATTTACCCAATTTCAAAGGGCTTTTGGAATAGGAAGAATGCTCTGTTTAGATTATTTTCTCTTATAAAATGAGTAAAGTAGGAACCAATGTCAAGGCCTTATTACACAGGTTTTATCAAAGGAAAAGGAGTAATTAATAAAATTGGCAAAGGATGAATTCTCTCACAAGTAGATAGTGCAGAATACCTACACACATTGAAATTCTAACCACCAGAAAAAAAACTACTTTAAAGTGGAAAATATGTTAGAGTCTACTGTGGGTATTCATAGAAAAAGAACTATAAAGCACAAATGTATAGTGTGTAAAATTGGTCTTTTTAATATCTTTTAATAACGTGTTTACAATTTATGGTCAATTAGGTATTGCATTTAGTCTTCAATTCTTCAAAGAACACTCAAACTAATAAAAGAAATTGTTTTATTTTCTCTGGTCATTTTTCTCTAGTCATATTTCAGGAGAATTGTAATCTATCAGCTCCATATTTCTATATGAATAATGTTTGTTTAGTAAATTATTAGAAAAAATGTAAGATGTATAATGTAGATTGAATTTTGTTTAAATTTGACCCAGTGAAGTATGTATTTTTCAGTTTCCTCTCATTAAGTTTCTCAATAGTGTTTTGACATTTTATTACTTAAATAACATCATTGATTTTTATCTTACATTCCCTCAGGATTTTGAATCTACCAAATCCTCTTTTGATGTTCAATCTGTGTGGCATCATCACCTTGTCATGGCAGAATTAGTCCCTAAATTCTTCAAAAAGCAGCAAGTGAGTGAAATCTATTCACATCAGTTTGTTTCTTCAAATTCCTGGTTGTCTTCTGTCTTGGTTAGTTGACAAGCTTTAAAAGATCTAATTACTCTGTTAGTATCAATATGGTGAAATCAAACAAAGAGTATCTCTTCCATAAATGTATTAATTGTAGAAAATTCAGAAAAATTACTAAAATAGGAAAAAGGTTGATCCTAGGGAAAATTCACCTTCTATATGTATTTCAAAGTTTTATTATTTGTGATTACTTATAGCTAATATTAGTTAAGATTATCTGTTAAAATATAAATTATGATAAAAAATTGAGGTAAAATTTACATAATTGTGTGTTTTAGGATATATTATGTTGGTTAGGTATTTAGAGAATTGAGGTAAAATAAGAATACAAGGTCATTATTGAGCAAACATGAAAGACAAAAAGATTTATAAACAAATATGAAGGAGAAGAAGCAATTCTGAATGTTGATGGTCATAGAATTTATAAGCTGACCAGGCTCTCACTGTCTATCTCTGATGTCAAGAAGTAAAGGTTCAAAATCCCTGAAGTCCCCAAGCCCAGTTAAGCAGAGAATAATGGGGCAGGTCAGAAGATGTTCGAGAGTCCACTTTCCTGTTGGGGGAATCTCTGAATGGGACCTGATATTGATTTTGACATTGGGCCCTGATAAATAAAAATATATATATTATTAATAGTAGGAGTAGTTATAATAGGTAAAATCGAATCAGGCTAAGAAAATATCATATGCAACAGTCCATTGCTTTTTTTCCTCCAAGAGACTTACAAGTATAGAGAGATCCATTCTGATGAGTCCATCTCCTGGTTTTTTCAGACTTGACCAGAGGCAATTGCAAAGGCTTTACCTGGCAGGCCGTATGGGGGATAGCTGTCCTCCCTACCCAAGACTCGGTGCACAGTCAATGTGTTATTGTCTCTGAAAGGAGTCATGGACTCGGGCCTCTCTGAATGGCCATGCCTTTTCTGTATTTATATTTCTAACTTTGGCATCTTCATTCCTAGGTATTTTTATCTGAAGACTTGGGCAGAGGTGTTCTCCAGGCACCTTTGTTGAAATTTGAAAGACGCTTTTCCACCCTCTGACTCAGTATACAGTACCTGCCCACACCTAACTCTTCTCCCTTGATGTCTCCTTGACCTCAGGGTCCATACAACTGCCTGGCCCTTTTGTTTTGGCCTCCCTCAACAGGGAGAGCACTCCCCAAGACTGCACTGATCCACTTGACTCCAGTTAGATGTGCTGTTTCAGGGGGGGAAATGGAAGAAAAAGTGAGTTAGTGCTCTGCCAATTTTAGATTCTTCCTTATACCATCATAGCAAATGATTAAAGGTGTAACTTTTGTATTTTTGACTTGTTGCTTTAATCAGCTAGTCCGACACCTGACAGCTCAGCTTTTTATCTTAGCTCAGATGGAAGAGAGACACATCCCTGAGAAAGATATAAACCTTGAAACAACATGAAAGAAGTCCATATTCATTTTCCTTGTTTCTAATTGTAATTTAAAAGCATTGGTAGGAAGTTAGTATCTGCTTTGTAAAATTCATGGGAAAACTGAAAAATATAAAGCATTCTATAAGCAATTAATTGTTATCAGTGACTCTGGTGGTATAATATTGGAGTTACAGGAAAATCTAATCAATGGAGAAATCTTACGTTGTATTTTCAGTCCCCTGCTGTACCCCTGACTGCCAAAAGCAAGCTATAAGTTTGCTAGCACAATTGAAGAAAGTGGAACTAAGTAATAAAAAATGTGTTCAAACTCTAGTAAGTATGAGTACTCTTTGTAACTACAGAAAATAAATAGTCACATGGTCCTATAAAATTTCCCATTTTTCCTCAAAAATGGCATCTTCATAATTTATACTATGAAGGTAAATTATTATGAATTATAAATTAAGTTGCAAAAATCTTATGTTTCTATTCTATCATAACAAAAAATGTTAAAATAAAAGAAGCTGTTTAGTAAATTATTCTATTGTCTTTGACTCCACTGCTGTAACGTGATTTCCCAATGGACTGATTTTTAAAATTTTTAATATTAAGACCATAAATTCTTCAGAAACCTGCTTTGGCTACTTACAAAGATTCTCCATTTTTTTTCCTCACTCAATTTCTGTATGTAAATACTTCCCAGGCACAGAACCCAGGCACTGTTATGTCACCCACACAGTACTTTTCTCTTGGCTGTAAAAATTTATTTTCTTAAGTTCAGTCACCCTTCATTCTCAAGAACAAATTTGAGAACAAAAAATGGCTATGTTCATACTCTTGATTTTGAAATCCATCATTGGAGAGATTCTTTTTAAAATTCCCCATACCCTTCTCATGTAGAATTTTTAGGTCTCTAAGGATGTTCCTTAATGTTAAAAGTATAATAAAGCACATATAAAGTGCATTTGTTCTTCAGACTTTAAAAATAATTGTTATGTGTGTTTCCCAGTCCTACTATTCTGGAGATATCAGTGTCACCTGCAAAGCAGTTCTTCTGTGGCTCTATCTCATCCGTTTCGTAAGGAAAATAGTTCCTTGAAGTTTCTCCAAAATAGTTTTGTCAGTCTAGAGGTATTGGGCTCCAATAATGAATACTCTAACATGTGACTTCTATTTTAGTATTCTATTGCTCCTGCTAAGGGTTATTAATTATCTAATTTCTACTGACACTAAAAGGAGATGATAAACCTCTCAAAGTTTTTCACTTATAACCTAAATAGATGGACTTGTTAATAAGCGATTTTAGTCATAAATACCATTATTTTAATTTTAATCTGTAGAACTTCATGATGAATTTATATTTAACATAGAATCACCTAGGTAATTTGCTTCCTCATTTCATTATTAGTACTTCCCAATTTCCTTATGTATCTTAAGGAATTTTTCAAATAATATGTGTTGCATCTTATTTTTCAAATTATATATTGTGCATTATTTACCAGAAGTAGTCAATCCAAGAATATAATCACAACATGATCAATGTAATCTACTTCCCACATGTTAGAGTTTGTTCCCACTGTACTCTGAAATGTCTTGATTTTTTTTTAAAGGGTTTCATTAGTTCACTTCGCCTACAGCGCTCCCAGGATTCTTAGCAATGGATGCACCTCAGAATTACCAAAGGGAAGTTCTAATTGCTCATAACTGCCTTCTATATCCAGAGATAATAAATAGATAGAAGTGAGTGGTTCTCTATGTACAAGCATTTCGAAAAATAAAAGAAAGAATTACTGAGGGAAAAAGAGACAGAGAGAGAAGAATCCAGTTAATGCTAAAGTGAAAATCAGTTAAGAACTACTCCTCCAAATTAGGAACTAGAAGTCATTTCTTCCTCTCTTGTAAGTTCCATGCTTCACCATAAGCCTTGCCCTAAACTCCGAGCAGTCCTCTCCCTAAGTGGGAGTTAAACAGTGATGGTTTCTAGTACCTCAATGATTTCTCTTTCTATGCCCTGTTGACTGACTTTCAAGTCTTTAGTCCTCAGGATGGGATTTTTTGCCCAGTACCACAGCTTCCCTAACAAACAACACTCTCCTGTCCATCATTGACTGACTGTCACATTCACAACACTTACTTGATGCTTGAATTTCCAATGATTACATATTTGTCCTCTGCTGTGATGGTCACCATCTTAGATTTAGCTTGAATGGTACCTATTTACCTTACATACAGCTTTTCTCATTTTGTAGCATGATTCTTCTTATTTTAATGATATATTTTTAATTTATGAAATCCATCTTTGGTTTTTCTCTTGAGGAAGGACAATTAATCTACAGTTTTCAAAAGCAGAATCTCCCCAACTCCTGCTTTTACCTTTCATTATCTTATACTTACCACATCATCTAACCTCTAAATTCCAGCTTTGACAGATATAAGAAGAGACCTTTCTATGAATAGCAGGTGAGGTGTCATGTTTCAATATGATGAACTGACTCTAAGAAATAAGATGAAATAAATTATTCTGTGTATCACCTTCGAAGATGATTTTATTTTTCTAAGAGTAGAAATAATACCCTCAAGTATTTCAATCAATGGTGATTGATAGGTTCATTCATCAAAGCCCAGGTGATTTCTATTTGTTTCCTCTTTGAATTTGCCATTACCTCTTTATTATTAGTTAGATGACCTTAGTAAAGTTTATTATTTCTTTGAACTTCAATTTATCATCCATTTTATTGGAAAAAATAGTAAATAATATAAGAGGAACTTGCGAGTGCCAATCATAGTCCCCATAATTCTACATTCCATGAAACCATAACACTTTCTAAATCCTCCAGGGACTCATGTAAGATTTCTATATTTTTCAAGTGAGAACAAAACAAATTCCACAGCTACCTGTGTTATCATATAATAAAATGAAAACACTGTAACACCAGGAAATAACATAAACTCAGAATGAAGATAGACTATTAAAACTTAAAACATATTTTACTTTTTATAAAACTCTAACTTATGTACTTTTTTCTCATTTTACTTTGGACTTTTGAATATTTTTTCATGAACAAAGCAATGTGTATAATATTTTCCTACTCAATCTTTAGACAAGTATAGACATAAACATATTTTAAATTTTATTACATTTCCTATATCACATCATGAGACTCAAGGGTGAGCCCCTTATTAATATTTATAGTCTCCTCAGATAATTTTTATTTGAGAAAATGAAATTTATTTTTGAATCTCCATTATATTTATTACAAGAAAAAACAATATTGGAAATCATGACACCCATGGGATTTCTACAGGATTTTGAAATATGCTTTTTATACTTGAATGAAAATATTAATTACAAAAATTAAATTATACAATGACATTTTGCTATAATTTTAAGTTGTCTTTGAATATAATGCATACAATTCTGCTAAATTGTTTAAACAGGAACACTTTAAATACCTCAACAAAGGAACTTCTTTTTCTCATCATTACTACCTATTAGCCTTCAATTGGATAATCATTTTTGTAGTTAGTGTTTTTACTTATAAGAGGTAACCAAATGTTCAATGTTGTAATTCAAAAATGCATTCTCATTTTCAACTAATAAACACTGCACATTTTCTAACAGACTGTGTTCCTTTGAGTAATATCATAATGTATTTTCTTTGATTTATTTATGTCCCTGGTTGTCAATTAGCTAAGTAGAAACTGTCATTCTTTGCAGTGTCTTTATTTCTATGATGAGAAGTTTTCTGGTATGTCATCTGTCAAAGTGTCAACTAGAAAAGATTGGGGTTTTTTGAAATTTTGAGAGTATTTGTCAAAATTACTATTTTATTACATCACACACATTTAAGTCAGGCTCTTTTCAAGTAATTTTGTTAAGTCATAAAAACATCAAAATTTCACATACAGAAGAAATAAAGAAATTCTCAGAATATACATTTTCTTTGCTATATCAATAAAGCATCAACAGGAAGTGGTGCCTTTTACTAAGAGGGGAAGATCAAGATTTCTGTGTTGGACATATTAAGTTTTAAAGTTAGAAATACCTATTACACATGCTAATGACTATCAGAAAAAAGATTTGCACACCATCATCAGGTAAAACTTATTTAGAGCTAAGGATCTGGACAAGATCATTTAGGCAGAAAATAAAAATAAAGCTTCTTGGAGCACTCCAATATTTATAGGTTAATTAGAAGAAGAGAAGAACTGAAGAAACCTGAGTAGGAGCAGCCAGTGAGTTTGGAGAGAAACAAAAGGAGAGAGAAGCACCACAGAAATCATGGGGAGGGGGTAAAATTCGATGTATCATAAAGTGGCTAATTGTGTCACATACTACTATTAATAAAAGGTAAAGAAAGAAGTAACAAAGAAATTAGCATCATATTTGATGAGGATTACTGGTGACCTTAACAAAAACAACCTCAGTGAAACTGAGGGTCATACATTAAGTAATAAATCTTTTTAAAAAGCTGAAGAAAATAGCTCTGCATGCAGTAGGCAGTTTGAGACTTTTGAGAAGCAGACAATATATTAGTTATAACTGAGAGTTCCTTTATATGACCTCTCAAAATATCCACATTGGACTCTAGTTGTAGTTGGTGGTTTCATTTGTTAATATATCAAGTATCCTAGTTCATAGAAAGTTGAGATTCAGACATATCTGAAAATGTCTGATAAATATTTGTCTGGATTTTGAAAAAGATGCTTCCCTAGAATTTATTGAACATTTTTTTTCTTAAAAGAGAAGGAATAAGCTGAATGTGGGTGTATATAAAAGGAAAGGCAGGTTGGAGGCTGCCCACATTTAAAAAAATCTTTATCAAAACAATCTTATATAACGGTCTGAAACTTTCTTTAGATAAAGTATTATGTATTGGAATACAATTTTATTATGGAGGGTTATTTTTTAATTCAAATGTGTTGGACCTTCTATGTCCTACTAATTGTTATTGGAAATACATCTTGCATTATCTGCAGATCACTCAAATCAACTTGTAAAAACTGAACTCAGCAGGTGTTTCCTTTTATTCATCTTCTCTACTTTCATCTATCCAGCTACCCAGGCCAGGAACCAAGACTTTGAGCTTTGGTCATCCCTGAATTAGTCACTTAGTCAAGACTGCTTTATTTCCTATAATTTTCTCAAATCTACTCACTTTGCTTTATCATCCAGTGACCATCCTATATCAGGCTCTCTTTATTTCTTCCATTCAGCTTCCTACCTTGGCTTTCTTCCTCCAACCTGCTCTGCTCTAATTTATTATCCATCCTGCAACCAGAGTGTTCCAAAATGAAAATCTAAGATACACCCTTATAAAGCCCCGCAAGAGCTCTTCATTGTCCTTTGCATAACAGCTTTTATTTAAGAACCATACATACGAGAAATGATGAAAATGATAATTAAACATATTAGACTGTGCTCAAAATAATCATTAGAGATTAGTACTTAGGCTTAAAACATGATATAACTAAATCATAACCCAAATGAATTATCATAAAGTTTGCTACTCCTTCCCTCAAATGTTATGGTTTAACCATATACAATAAAATATGTTTTAGTTTTTTGACTTCCCTGCATTTTTCACTTGTTTTCATGCATGCGTTTCTACCAAACTGAGAGAATGATCTCTACCTTTCAAATGTATAAATCTTACTTATATTCGAGTATCAGTTTTGATATCATTTTTTGGTGGTATGCCTGACAAAAAACTTTTTGTCAGCACAATAAATATACTCCACTATAGCCCTTTTATTCTAACTGTCCATTTGCCTCTCTTCATCCTGCACTGGACTCTCAACTCAATCTCTTTTCCTAGTCCATTTCCAGCACACAGCAGATTGCTAGCATGCAGTAAAAACTCAAATGTATTTGTTAAATGAACAAACACTTCAAGAATACTTATTTTATGACTATTTCATTTTCATATCATCCCCTAAAATACTATTTTGGTTTAACTGATTATCATATTGATATTTACTTTTTGCTTTTCCTTGAGCTTGAGTTGAGCCTCCTTAATGATGTTTCCTCTATTTTTGCAAGGACTATTTTTTTTTAAAGTTTTTCACAGATCTCATTTCAATATTAGATCTTTACAGGTCCTTTGTTGGAGAACTTTCTGGAAATCAGTTAGTCCTCAACTTCTCAATCATATCTAGATATTCTGCAATCTGAAGGTGAAAGGCAGGATAGACATGGAATGAGAACACACTGCCTTACTCTTGGATGTTAATCAGCCAATGCTTCTTCTTCTAATAGGACCCAAAGACCACATAAAATGGAAATTCAGCCAGTGCATGGAGATAAGGGTAATCTATCCTTTAAGAGTGGTTGGTCATATGTTTTTGATTCAGAGTGTGAAATCTGAAGTATGCTAGACGTGAATTATAAAGATCCTTTCTCAATAGAATGGTCTGACTCAAAGTTCTTTTCAAAACCTTCACTGGGAAAAGTAATGTTGACTAGAGGCAGCAATGTTGTTTTTCCTCTATGCTTTAGAGCAGTCTGGTTAATGAATAATCTATATTGGTATGCTTAATCATGCCAAAGTAAATGACATAATATTAGCTGAATGCTATACTTTAATTCAAATACTTTTTCAGCCATCAATTAGCTGTATAACTTTGGAGGTGTTATTCAAGCTCTCTGTGTCACAATATTGTCAGCTATAGAATGGAGATGATACTTCAGATTTTAGCCTAGATATCATTTCTCAGAGGAAGATATGCTTTCAGGAGCCTCCAGAAACTCAGGCCTACGAAAGTAAAATCCACATTCTCTGTTGCAGCCATGATCACTCTGACTTATTGTGAGGACTTCTTCTTTTTATCTCAACTAGACTTTAAGTAGAATCTTTTTCTTCACTACATCCCTATCACCTAGGAGATATCTAGCATGTATTGACTATTGATTGAAAGAATAAAACTCTCAGTGAAAATTTTTACTGTTGTTATTTTCATGTTATTGTATGCTCATTTCAGTAATTTAAAAATATTAATTTTGTTTAATTGAAGAAATACAGTCTATTATCTGACTATCATGTTTATATTTGCCATTTATTCATCTTTGGGATTAATAGAAGGATTTTTGTGATATTTTCTATATTTCATGAAGGAAAATATTTAGAAGCTCTTTTGAAAATCTACCTAGCTCATTAGATTGCACCTGCCTAGCATATATTATATATTAAATAAACTGTAGCTACTTCTATTCTTTCAAATAATTAACATGACTAGAATTTATATTAATATTATAAGATTATGTAATATGATTCTTTCCTTTTTAGCTCTTTTAGTAGATATTACAAAAGAGATAGGAAAAAGTGGCTTCATAACATTCATGAATACTCAAAAAAATTATTCTTTGACTCTACTACTCTCTCAACTCATCTTTACATTACAGGGAGAAGGAATGTTCCCTTCATTATAAGAAACACATGAAACATGCAGATAATTTCCACTTAGCATAATGTTTTGTTCGTTGATACCCTTTAAAATATGGAATTGATAGGAAATGCTGAACATCTATGTATATTCTTCTACATCAGTCTTTCTCAATTTGGCTTGATTAGTTTTTCTTCCCAGATTGAATTTAGAGAAGATGGTGCTAATATTATAATATACTATGAAATTCAGGAGGCATGCCTGAGAATCTCTTAGCTTTAAATATGTGACTCCTAGGATATCAAGTAATTTCCTCCTACTAAAAGAAAAAAAACCTGGAATCTTTCTAAGCAGGTAACAGCAAGAATTGGCTTGAGAAGCAGATGCTAAACTTACTGCTGGCCTCAAAATCTGCTATAAATTCCACCCCCACACCAGTCTCCTAATTTTATATCTCTGTAAAATGACAAATTACTACATGATCACATAAGCTTATGACTTATGACTTGTGACTACTTGAATTCATGAATGCAAAATCTCCAAATACTGAAGGTCTAAAGTACCAAAACATTTTGCACAGTCAAAATCCACTTTACATTTTATTCATTGTTCCTCCCCTCCCATCTCCAATCAGGTAGTAACAGTTCATAGCTCATCTTATAAAAAGCATCCAGCTATTTTTAAAGAATGACTCATTCTCACACTCCTAAATAAAATACATGTGTTTGTAAAAGCCAATAATTCTAGATTGCACGACTTATGCACAAGGCAAGATAATGGAATTTGGAAACCTTGACCAGAAGTGAAATCATCAGATTGAAAGTGACTTTCAAAATAGATTTCATTTCTCCCCAAGTAACAACTTCATAAAAAGAAACTTTATTGCATTTATTTATCTATTAAAAATGATCATTTATACTGTAAAATACTTATTCTTCTGGCATTTCTGACTTCAAAATGAATACTTTTCTTTGGAGGTAAAAATAGGTGGAATAAACAACTTCCCATCAAATATGTATCTCTGAACAATTAAGCAATTCATGTTTGTGTGGTATCAGTGAAATACTTATTAATCACTTGTTATTTATAATAAGTGTTTTAAATTTTATAAATAAATTTCTCTACCTTCCTTCTTATAATGTGCTAGATAGTGTTTCTGTTAAGATTCATATCAAATACAACTTGAGTATCATACCTACTGCCTTATATTGGTCTCTAAATTCATACTTGCTAAATATCAAATAAAGCTGAGTGCATAAACTCAGTTTTCAGATAATACAAATAGAAATGGGTAATATATGAAGTCTAGTGTGGGGCGCGGCGGCAACGCCATTCTAAGATGGCGCCCGTATCCGGTGGTCATTTTGCTATAAACAACTCTCGAGCATGCGCAGTGTTGGTCAGGTCACAGGAAGTGC
>CAUYPO010085327.1:0-13136 GCA_963574435.1 Cheirogaleus major
TGTACATATGCCACATTTTGTTAGTCCACTCATGAGTTGATGGGCATTTGGGTTGATCCCACGTCTTTGCAATTGTGGATGGTGCTGTGATAAATGTAGAGACAACCCCAAACGTTACTTCTGGAGAGGGATGGGAATTAAAAACCTGAGACATTTTCACCTGCTTTTTAAATTTTTGTTTTGTTTTGTTTTTGTTTTAATGAACATGTATCTCTTTTATTTTTGTATCTTTTTTTATTTCAGTGTATTATGGGGGTACAAATATTACGGTTATGTATATTGCCCGTGCCCCCCTCCCCCCTCGAGGCAGAGCCTCAAGCATGACCATCGTATCTCTTTTATTATCAGGAAAGCAAACACTATTTTGAGAAAAATAAATTGGAGAAAGCTCTCAGTGTCTCTGGCAGGGGCAAAGTGGTGCAGTAGTTAATACCACACACTCTGGAGCCAGGCTGCCTGAATTTAAATCTGAGCACTGCTACTTCCTAGCGGTGTGACCTGGGTCATATATTTAGTGTCTCTGCGCCTCTGCTTCCTCACCATGGAATGGAAGCTGATAATAGCGTCTATCGCATAGGGTGGGCATGAGGACTAACATGGGAGAAGTGCTTGGGGCAGTGTCTGGCACATAGGAAAGACTCTATAAGAGCCTGCCACCATCTGACACCTCAGTTGGTGTCAAGGAAGGATAAGGAAATGCAAGGAAAGCCACCAGGCACCCAGCAGGTGTGGGAAGGCAGCAGAGTCACCTGCCCTCCTGCCAGTACTCAGGAGGGCAGGTGGCGAACTGGAGAGTGCACAGTTGCGGGAGTGGGAGGCAGTGTTTTGGACCCAGTGCTCTATGCAACTCCAGGATTTTATTAGGAGTCCCTTAAGATTTAATGTTGTCACAAATTGAACAAGAAAACTGAGAGAGACCTGCAGAGCTCTTGGGCCCAGGCTGCCAACCTGCAACCTACGTGTCATGGGCCTCCTGTCTGATGGCCCTGGCTCCCCTGACACTCAGTTGCTGACTGGTGAGAGGCACACATGAGTCACGGATGCCTGTGTTTGGGGAAGGTGGTCCTAGATGACCAGGTAGGGATTGTCTTCTCCATTTCACAGATGAGGAAACTGAGGTTCAGAGAGGGGAAGTGATTTACCCAAGGTCACACAGCATAGGGACTGGAGGAACTTAAATTCAAACCCAGGAATTTCTGATTCCAAAGCTTGTGCTTCTCTAAGGCTATTTATAAGTCGAGTACTTTCCCCGTCTCTTAACAGTTTGTCCAACCTCAGCATTCTGAGGCCAGTTACTAAGAAAAAACGTCTTCCCCATCTATTTCTTCTCTTAACTTATTTTTGCCTTGAAATAAAACCATCTCTAAATGAAATGAGGTTTTACTCCTCAGGGCACACAAATGGTTAAATTACAGGTGCTGGCTGGCAGGCCTCTGCCTCCCCTCCCCCTCTCTGAACAATTCAGCAACTATTCATTAGGTGCCTACTCCACTTAAGGACTGTGCTAACTTAAGAACCATTAGAGCCCTTCAGTCAGGAGGGGTGAAGTCGTGTGGAGGTAGAGATGGGACCAACATGTACGCAGCCCCTGCGATATGCCAAGCACGGTGATTGAATCTTCACAACAACCCACCTTCTGAACTAGATGGACTTTCCTGGGTATTACCTCTGAAGTGGGTATTACCATTCCCATTTTATAGCTGAAAAACCGGAAGTTCTAGAAGGAGTATTTCTCCAAGGCCGCATGGGTTGTAAGAGAGAAGTTGCACCTCACACCCAAAGCTTATACTCTAAAAATTATCCCCAGGACCTAGCATTGGAATCATCTGGGAGCTTGTTAGAAATGCACAATCTCCAGGTGGCACATGCCTGTGATCTCAGCACTCTGGGAGGCCAAGGTGGGAGGACTGCTTGAGGTCAGGTGTTCGAGACCAGCCTGAGCAAGAGCGAGACCCTGTCTCTACTAAAAGTAGAAAAATTAGCCGGGCATGGTGGCTTATGACTATAGTCCCAGCTACTTGGGAGGCTGAGGCAGGAGGATCGCCTGAGCCCAGGAGTGTGAGGTTGCAGTGAGCTATGATCACACAGTCTAGTGGGGGTGGCAGAACAAGACCCTGTCTCAAACAAAAGAAAAAGAAAAAGAAATGCACTGTCTTGGGCCCACCCCAGACCTGCTGGAAAGTAAGCTGCATTTTATAGGACCTCATAATGATCCTCACACACATTAAGGTTTGTAAAGTGCTGCCCTAACCCCTTGCCTCCTGATCTCTGTCCCCTTTCTACTCCTGTGGTGGGCTGCAGAGCTGCCAGCCTCTCTATGCATTTCGAACTCTGTGCTAAGATGCCCAAGCGAGCTGGGTTGGAGCAGCGGCCTTCTGGTCTTTATTCCCCAAGTTCAAAAGCATTTAACACTTTGACTTCAAACCTGACACTTTAATAGAAAGGAAATCCTAAATTTAAGTAGCACATATCAAACATTGGCATATCATCTCCCTGATGGATGGCCAACCATCCCAGTTTGCCCAGGACTAAGGGGTTTCTTGGGATAAAGGACTTTCATTGCTAAAACTGGGACAGTCCTGGGGCAAACTGGGTTGGGGGGTCACCATTTCCGCCTTGACAGCCTCTCAAATGAACATGCAGGTAGTTCCCACCCTGGCTGTACCTTAGAATCACCTGAGCAGCTTTGGCAAAATATAGATGCTGGCTACCCCACACAGATGAATTAAATCAGAACCTGTGGGGTTAAGGGCTGGGCATTGGTATGTTAAAAATTTCTCCCATGTAATTTTAATGCACAACTAGGGTTGGGAGCCAATGCTCCTGCCCAAAGTCATATTTTGTTCTGTGTGGCACATTTTTCAGGAACATGAAGAATTGGCTGAAGGGGAAGGGACTAACCGTGCTGTCTGTGAGGTAGAGGTTATTTGTGTTCACTATGCAGATAAGAACACTGATGATCAGAGAAGATAGTAACTTGGGCAAGGTCACACAACTGGGAACTAGTGGAGAACTGTGATTTTAGGTCTGTCTTTTCATACTATCACCAAGACAAGAATATGCAAAACTATTTGCTGATGAGAGAAGTCAGAGGAGTGTAGATTGGGAAGAGGGATGAGGAAGTTTGTAAGGGTGCTGGAGGTGTTCTAAATCTTGATCTTGGTGGTTGTTGCATGAGTATGTACAGATGTAAACATCACTGAACTGTGTGTGAAAAATCTACATTTGCACTTTACCATGTGCACCTTATACCTAAAAACACATAAGCTCCTCAACCTACAGTCACCTTGCTGTAGAGTTCGCTGATTGACACTGGGGGGCTGCCTAGGCAGGGGGCTGAAGAGGGCAAAGCCTGTGGAGTCACATGGACCTGGATTCCAGTCTAGCTCATGACCTTGGGCAAGTCACTGAACATTATAAAATGAGGAAGCAAGTGATACCTACCTAACTGGGTCTGCCTTGAGGTTTAAGGGAGAAAGTACATATCACGTCTTTAGCAAGGGCTCAGCACAGGACAGAACAGACAAATCCCAAGCAGTCAGTGGATCCCATGGCAGAAGGATACAGAGGCAGAGCCTTCTTGGTGGAACAGGAGCAGCTAAGGAATGGGCACACCTAGGGACAAAACATTTATGAAACTGGTCCTAGGTCTTCCTGTCCTGTTGAACAGACCACCAAGAGAGATCACATGGAGAAGCCAAGTAGAAAGGAAGAGAGAGGCCCAGTGTGCCAGTGCCCTAGCTGAGCCTAGACATTGAGCCGTCCCCAACAAGGTGTCAGTCATGTGAGAGAGCCATCCTGGACATGCCAGCCCAGGATGACTGCTGTCCCAGCCAGCATCATGAGGAGTTCAGCCCAGTCAATTTTCAGACTCACAAGAGATAATGCATGAATGTTGTTCAAAGCCACTAAATGCTGGGGTGATTGCTATTCAGCAATAGGTAACCGAAACAGGAATTGCTATCTAGAAGAGAGAGACTCCAATAACCAACACTGAAAAAGTGTTCATTGGCTTAGGGACAGGCAGTGAGCAGAGGCTAGCCAGGCCTTCAGGGGATTGTGATGTCCCTTTATCAACTAGACGGGCCCTAAGGTTAAGGAAACAAAGTTATCTATGGGTAGAGGATTCAGGGCCTGGCTGGCATGGCAAATTTCTAAATTCCTAGGGCTCTAAACTCCCTAATGATAGTAGCTACCAGATCCCCCTAACTCTGATTTACAACCCAGCCCACTATAACTCTGATGGGACAGTGCCTTACATTCTTTTCTGATAAGCAATTGCAGACCTTAGCCAGTTTCTTTCCTTATTTTTTTATTATTATTTTTAATATGAAGGGGTGGGAGGTTGTGAGGAGGGGTGCCTGGTTTCCTTGTTTGTTTTTGTTGAGACAGAGCCTTACTCTGCCACCCTGGGTAGAGTGCAGTGGTGTCATCATAGTTCACAGCAACCTCCACCTCCTGGGCTCTAAGCGATCCTTCTGCCTCAGCCTCACGGGTATCTGGGACTACAGGTGCCTGGCTGGGTTTTTTAAAAATTTCTTTTTGGTAGAGATGGGGTCTCGCTCTTGCTTAGGCTAGTCTCAAACTCCTGAGCTCAAGCAGTCCTCTCGCCTTGGCCTCCCAGAGTGCTAGGATTGCAAGTGTGAGCCACCACGCCCAGTCCTTAAGCCAGTTTCAACCAGTTTACAGAGGCTGCATACAAACTGTCTTTGTGTCCCGTTGTAGTTCACCTTTTGATGTAAAGAGCCAAAATTCCACCTCATTTTAATGCTGAAACCCCACCCCAAAGTGAATATGGGATGTATGTTATATAAATATGTTTGCCCAAGGCACATGTGCTCAGCTTCCCTCATAACTATGTACAGCTTTGCCCCCAAACCTGCTGAATGTGTGTGACTCATTTGTGTGACACAGGCCTTGTGAGGCATAAGACCCAACCTGTCTTTCCCCTCTTCAAAGACAGAGTACCTTCAAACACACCTGGGACCATTTCTTCCTGATTTGCAAATCAATATTGCCAATAAAGCTCTTCTTTCTACTATTTAGCCATCCCGCTGGTCTTTTGGGATGACAAGATCATTCTTAGAACCCGGAAGGACTGTAAGGAAACTGTTATTGAAGGCTGAGTAAAGGGGACCCCATGTATGTATTTGGTGAAACTGGTCCCCGTGATAATGTGGGAATAGAAAATACACTTCATGACCTTGTTGGTTTGGCTAAGGCAAGATGTTGAAAGAGCCAACTGGCTCATTTTAGCTGCATATCAGAAGCTAAAATGGAAAGGTCAACTAAAGAAGGAACTCTTCAGTATTCCAGCAAAATCAAAGGAAGTTTCTAGCCCCAAACTTGCTGGATTAGAAAATAAAACTGTTTCTCATTCCCAGCCTCTACAGCCCAATAAAGATCCTTAAAGAAATAAAAACCCGGAGGGCTGGGTGCAGTGGTTCGCGCCTGTAATCCTAGCACTCTGGGAGGCTAAGAGGGGAGGATCATTTGAGCTCAGGAGTTCAAGACCACCCTGAGCAAGAGTGAGACGCTGTCTCCACTAAAAAAATAGAAAGAAATGAGCTGAACAACTAAAAATATATCGAAAAATTAGCCAGCTACTAGGGAGGCTGAGGCAGGAGGATCGCTTGAGCCCAGGAGTTTGAGGTTGATGTGAGCTAGGCTGACGCCACGGCACTCTAGCCTGGGCAACAGAGCGAGACTCTGTCTCAAAAAAAAAAAAAAAAGAAAGAAAGAAAACAATAAAAATAAAAACCTGGGGGGAGGGGAAGAACCTGGTACCAAAGATTAAGTCCAGGGTGTTGCCAGTAAAAGGTACCCTCAGGGTCAAGATCAGATCCAGGATGCAGCCATAAGACTGTTTTGTTGAACTCTCAGAAAGATTTAAAAGTGTGCCAGGTAGACCCTCTCAGCTAGACAAAAAGGCTCTAAGAATCTTCAGGGCACTGTCCCTTAGCAGCCTACGTAGGGCCCAAAGTAGAAAAGGGCCGGGCGAGGTGGCTCACGCCTGTAATCCTAGCACTCTGGGAGGCCGAGGTGGGAGGATCGCTCAAGGTCAGGAGTTCGAAACCAGCCTGAGCAAGACCCCGTCTCTACTAAAATAGAAAGAAATTAATTGGCCAACTAAAATATAGGAAAAAAATGAGCTGGGCATGGTGGCGCATGCTACCAGTAGTCCCAGCTACTCGGGAGGCTGAGGCAGGAGGATCGTTTGAGCCCAGGAGATTGAGGTTGCTGTGAGCTAGGCTGACACCACGGCACTCACTCTAGTCTGGGCAACAAAGTGAGACTCTGTCTCAAAAAAAAAAAAAAAAAACGAAAAGGGCCTGTCTCAGAAAGAAATATAAAGGTAGCTTTTGTCTAATGGAGCAGATTATAATTTGATACATAGGAAACTCACAAAATTTTTAATTGTACTACCTTAAACTGAAATAATAGAGGCATTTTGAAACAAAAAGCAGCTTTTGTGGCCCCAATTTCCTAAGTGCAGAAAGCAAGCAAACATGGGCCATTTCTCACAGGAAAGAAGAATGATTCAGAGGGCTGAGCCAAGAGCCAAATAAAATCATTCCCAGAAAGCAGACCTGGGGCTTTAATCAGCATACATTTCCTACCCCTGGAGCAGGGAGAATTGCACGCAGCAGAATTCAGAATTGCTGTGGACCTGTGACTTCTCTAGGTCTCCCCTCTTCGAATGGGAGCGTGTCCTGTGCTGTTGCAGTCCCTGTTCCACGGGGGGATGACGGGCACGAGAGGGCAGATAACTTGTCTCCTAGTTCGCAGGCCTTTAGCTCTGGAGGAGCCACACCCAAGTGCCTCATCAACAACTGGATGAGATTTTGTTGATGAGTAACTTGACTTCACGCCTGGGCCTGAGGCGGAACTGGGATGAGACTTTGGGGGTTATGGGAGGTGGGCGGGCTCGTTTTGCATGTGAGAGGGGCTGTGGGGACCACATGGTAGACTGGTGGCTGGTAGCCAAAGATGGCCCTGATGACTCAGGCCTCTCAGTGCTCGTGCCTTTGTACATCCCCTCCCACGTTGTATCTGGGCCAGTCCTGTGACCTACTTTAACCAACAGATGGCGGAAGAAGTGATGCCATGCCAGCTCCGGGTCAAAGACTTAAGAGGGCCTAGGCTGGGCGCAGTGGCTCACGCCTGTAATCCTAGCACTCTGGGAGGCCGGATCGCTCAAGGTCAGGAGTTCGAAACCAGCCTGAGCAAGAGGGAGACCCTGTCTCTACTAAAAATAGAAAGAAATTAATTGGCCAACTAAAAAAATATATAGAAAAAATTAGCCGGGCATGGTGTAGTCCCAGCTACTCAGGAGGCTGAGGCAGTAGGATCGCTTGAGCCCAGGAGATTGAGGTTGCTGTGAGCTAGGCTGACGCCACGGCACTCACTCTAGCCTGGGCAACAAAGTAAGACTCTGTCTCAAAAAAATAAAAATAAATAAATAAAAGGTCTGTATTTCTGCTTATTATTAGGACGATGGCATTTCAGACAAGAGTCTCCATCCTCCTCCTTTGCCAGTAAGGTTATAAACTTCTCTTTCCTTCTCCTCAAACCATTTGTTCTCATTCTTCTGATGCGACCTTGAGGACAAGTGTAGAGCTTTTGGTAACAGGGATGGCTGGACAACAACCAGTTTTTGGAGAGAAGAGCGTGGTTTGAGGTTGAGAGGCTTTGGGATGCTCACGTGGAAGTGTCGCAGGAGAGGAATGTTGGAACTATCAGTACATCGAGGTGGGAACTGCAGCTGGGGGAGGGAGAGCTTACTCAGGTGAAAGCCAGAGCAAGACGAGGAGGGCCAAGGACCGAGCTCTGAGGAAGCCCAGCGTTGCACAGTTGAGCCTCGCAGGAGATGGGGAAGGGCCGGCCAGAGATGCAAGGAGAAGGAAAACAAGGGTTGTGCAGGGTCCAGGAGGCCAAGAAAAGAGGGTGGGACAAGGAGGGAGTGACCAACCAAATCTTAGGCTGCTCAGACGTCAAGTCAGAGGAGGACTGAGGGATTCATCAAGCCTGGTGGCCTTCAGGAAAGCCATTCCAGTTTTCTTGGCTCACCTAAGTAAACCAAACGCTCACTCCCTTGTTAGCCAGCACCAAATGAATGGGACTATGAAATGGGACCTGGCACAGGAGTGGAGGCTGTTCCCCAAGAGGAAATCCAAATGGCCAGTAAACCCATGAAAGGGTGCTCAAACTCAGTAGTCACCAGGGAAATGTGAATCAAAACCATGGCCTGGTGCTCTGTGCCTGTAGTTTCAGCTTCTCAGGAAGCTGAGGCAGGAGGGTCCTTGAGCCCAGGAGTTTGAGGCTGCAGTGAGCCGTGATTGCCTGTGAATAGTCACTGCACTCCAGCCTGAGCCACACAGTGTGATCTACAAAAAACCAAAACAATAAAACCACAGTGAGGGGCGTGGTAGCTCACACCTGTAATCCCAGCAGTTTGGGAGGCTGGGACAGGAGAATTGCTTAAGGCCAGGAGTTCGAGGTTCAGTGAGTTATGATGACCCCACTGCACTCTAGCCTGGGTGACAGAGCCAGACCCTGTCTCAAAATAAAGAGGAAAAAACCCCAAAAAACAAAAACAAACAAAAAAAACCACAATCAGTTTCCATTTTTTTTGCTTTTTTTTTTTTAACCAATCATTTCAATAGAGTGGAAAATTCCATTTTACAACCACCAGATTGGCTAAAAATGAGGAACCTGATACTAGAATTTGGCAAGGATATCGAGTAAATGGAACTCTCAGGCACTGTTGGTAGGAATGTAGGTTGAACAACATCTTGGGAACAGTTTTGACATTGACCAACCAGTGTGGCTGAGGATGTGTATGGTGTGTTAGGCCAGGTTCCCGGGGAAACGAACTCTGAGGAGGACACTGGCATGCAGGAGACTCACTGGGGAGTGATCTGGGGAACAACAGCTCCGAGGGGCGAGGCGAGGAAGCGGCACTTCCCACAGCTGCAGTCTCTGGGACTGCACTGACCCTCGGGAGCCCTGAATCGTGCCTTTGTATCCTGTCGGTGGGTCGGTCATCGGCAAGGGCTGCCCCCAGGAGGGGCTGTAGCTGTTTCCAGAAGAGGGCACGACTCCTGACACCTGGGGAGCGCATGCCTTGGTGCTGAGTGAGGAGATCCAAGCTACACATCACGGCGTCCACTAGAGTCCTGCACTGTGTGCGTCCCACTGCTTTGTAAAATAAGCCAACCCCATCTGGAAGCAGCTCAAGAGGGTCAGAGGACTGAACTGCAGCCCTCAGGCCACAGCTGGTTTCAGGCCATAACTGCTAGTCCTCCCCTCCCTCCCTCCTGCCCCTTCTAGATGCCCTCACCTTCAGCTAGCATCTCTGCTGGTCTAGGTGGTTACCCTAGTGGAGGGCCCTGAGAGGGGCCCTGGTCACCACACTTGTCTTAGGTCACGGCTGCTGCATCTGTCTATTTACATCAGAGTGGGTCAGAGAACCGAGGGATCAGCTGGAGTGGCGCATGCCCCTGCCCTGTCTTGTTTTAGCAGCAGCCCCACCTCCTCCTCCTGGTGACTCTGGCCGATTAACCTGCCAGGAAGGTGACTCCCTTTTTTGTCTGCTGGTCCCTTGGTCCCTTGATCGTTTTTCTTTTTTTTTAGTTCAGCGTATTATGGGGTTTAGGTTACATATATTGCCTTTGCCCCACCTGGTCACTTGGTCTTGAAGTGACTAGGTAGCAGCTGGGTTTTTTTTTACATTTTTCTTTTTTCTATATTTTTCTTTTTATTTTCTTTTTCTTTTTTCTTACAACCAGAAAGAAGACAAGTCAACGAGAAAGAAGACAGCAGCTGGTTTAATGAGGATGTCTAGACCCAAAGAGCCTAGAGCTGTGGGGACGAGGGCCCTAGATTCTCCCAGCGGCTCACTGGGAGCATGATGTGCCTCCACCCCTTACTCTCAGAGGTGTCTGCCCTCCCTGCACACAGCGTCCACGGGAGGTTGGTGCAGGGTGAAAGCCTCCGGGAAGGCAGTGCTCCGTCCTTGCAGAGTATCATTTCCAAGCCGCTGTCTCGGCTGCATCTCTCTCTCTCTCTCTTTTTTTTCCCTAGCTAAGTGCTTTTTTATTTTTAGACTTACTAAGCATTTTTTAATTTTATTTATTTTTTACTAGGGGCCATGCTAATGTTCTCTGTATCGTTCCAATTTTAGTATATGTGCTGCCAAAGTGAGCATTACTAAGCATTTTTTTTTTTTTTTTTTTGAGACAGAGACTCTGTCTAACTGTGTTGCCTGGGCTAGAGTGCCCTGGCGTCAGCCTAGCTCACAGCAACCTCAGACTCCTGGGCTCAAGCGTTCCTCCTGCCTCAGCCTCCCGAGTAGCTGGGACTACAGGCACACGCCACCATGCCCAGCTAATTTTTTCTATATATTTTTAGTTGGCCAATTAATTTCTTTCTATTTTTAGTAGAGACGGGGTCTTGTTCTTGTTTAGGCTGGTTTCAAACTCCTGACCTTGAGCGATCCTCCCGCCTCGGCCTTCCAGAGTGCTAGGATTATAGGCGTGAGCCACCATGCCCGGCCTTACTTTTACTTTTAAAGGGATGAAAAAAGTGATTTTTTTTCAAAACTAAATTAAAAAAAATTTTTTTTAGAGATGGGAGTCTCCATCTCACAGAGTTTATGGTAGAGTCTTCTTACAGATTGCAGATTACAGTTATTTTATAGAATGTCTCTGTTTGGCTTTGTCTGGTGTTTCCTTGAGATTTGATTAAGGTTTTGTAGCATCTTTGTAAGGAATTTCGTAAGAGTGTTGCAAGTGTTCTCATTTCATGATTTCAATTTGCCCCATAGCTGATAATACTAATTTTGATCACTTGATTAAGATGGTATCTGCTAAGCTTCTTGCCTTTGAAGTTACTCTTTTTTCTTTGGGATTAATGCTTTTGTGTGGAGGCATTTGAAAACTGCGTAAATACTTCATTCCTTTTCAAAGTTTATTCACATAATTATATCAGAATGAACTCATGGTTTCCCGTTTTCTCCAATGGATTATAATTTGTTACTATCCTTAATCATTTTAATGCTAAAAGTTCCAGAGTTGACCGTGGGGACCCCCTTCAAGCTGGCTTCTGGGTCCTTTTGCTCTGTCTCCTCCCCTTCACTGAGCACCGCCTTGCATTCTGCCACAGCAAGATGCCCCAGGCTCGTCTTGCCCTTTCCGTGCCAGCCCTAGAATTAGCCATTTCTCTGAGGAGTCCCAGTTCCTCTTGAGTAAGTGTAGCATTTAGTGCCAAGGTCTGGATGCTAGATATGATCATTATTGGGGGTGCTGCTGCCCACAGGCCCACTCAGAAAGAGAGGGTCTACGTGCACATATACGTACATATATACACGTAAGAATATAAATATGTAAAATTTAGATTTTATATTATGTACATAGACATTAAACATTTGCATATTTTAAAATTTCTATTTTTATTTTTTAAATATTTTTTTAAATTTAAAACCATGAATTCATATCAATATTTCCAGTTCTAATCAAACACTATAGAGTTCAACCTAATCCCTTTCCATATTGTAGCTCCCTTCTTTAACAGAATTTATCTGGCTTCCATTTTTCTGGATTATTTGCTTATGTGATCAGTCTTCCTGTATGTGACAGTTTCTCATCTCCACCACCCCTTCCCCCAAACAGATGCCTTTCTTGCCACACTGGGGCTCCAACACCTCTTTCTGAGCCTACCTCCCGTGCAGATGTTTTCTTTATCCCCTTCAGGCTGTGCCACCCACACTAATTGCCCTTCCGTTGCGTGGGCACCCTCCTCGCCACGCTTAGGGCCCGGCATCGCCGTGGCAGGCTGCCCCTCTGTCTGGATGTCCTGCACACCACGCTCGGGTTCCGGTTTCCCGCACCAGGACTCCCCGAGTGTCCTGAGAGTGCGCCTTTAGATTTAAGAAGCATAATGAGTCCTAAATAGGAAAAATGAAATTAAATCTTCACTTGACACACTGTGATGAAACTGCAGAACCTGAGAAACAAAAATTCTTAAAATTCCTGAAAGAAAAGAGATTGCCTACAAAGGAAAAGCAGTTACATTCATAGATGAGTTAATAGATGCCAGAAGCAAAGGATTTCTTCAAGGTTCTGAGGGGAAATAGCAGTCAACCTGCAATTTTACATCCAGTTAAATTATGATTTTCCACAAAACAAAGACTGAGATACTAAAAGATTCTTACCAAAAACTCTTCTCGATAAGAATGAAATTGAACACCTAAGAAAACAGGACGTAAGAAAAATGGAGAACAACAAAATTAGAAAAACTACAGATGACTCCAAGAAACTACCACTGTATAAAGCAACAGTCATGAAGGCTGGGCGCGGTGCCTCACGCCTATAATCCTACCACTCTGGGAGGCCGAGGCGGGAGGATCACTCAGTGCTCAGGAGTTTGAGACCAGACCTAGCCTCAAAAAAAAAACAACAGTCATAATGACAATTTGGTAGTTCTAAACAAAAGTTAGAAATATTTCCTTCTTAATTGTAACTGATACATTCTAAGTCCTTGTTGTTCAACAGCAGAATAGAGAAATTAACTTTACACTCGTAAGTCGGGTAAGAATGTCTCAGAATAAAAAAAAAAAAAGTCTCAGAATGTAAAGGGCAAGCACTAAGAGAATAGAGGGGAAAAAAGTATGTGTCCAAACCAATAGAGAGAAAAGGGTATAAAAAAATTCGTCAAATTATTAGGAAACAAGAAGGGAGAAAGAAGATAAGGAAGGGAAAATCAGAATAAATAGAAAACACAGAATAAGATGGCAGATATCTACATTTATCTGAAATCACAATAACTGTAAACAGATTAAACTCATAAAAGGGCAGAAATTGTTGAATAACACAGACTGAGGGTTTACTACCCATAGGTGCTCGTTGAAAGCACTACTCAAAGTTGTAGTGAACATAATGTAACAGAAGTAATAAGAACGCAGAAACAATGTTCAACAAGGAAATTGGTAATGTATTAAATATATGCATTAAAAAATGAATAAAAACCTCAATCATTTTAAACCCTGTTTTACGTACCACTTAATGTAGAGTACTTCCGTGGAGTGTGTGAAGCAAGCAATATGGTGCTTTTGGAGTTCGGTTGCTTTGTAAACT
>CAUYPO010085329.1:0-36167 GCA_963574435.1 Cheirogaleus major
AGGGAGGAGAGGAAAGATGTGCCATAGGTGAAAGACATTATGATTTTAAAAAACCCCTTCGGCTTGTGACTGGTTGGATATGAAGTAAAAAAGATAACTACGATTTTAAGCCGATTGACTAGGAAAAGGGTAAATAGGATATAAGAAAATAAGGAAGAAAACTTTTTATTTGGAAGGAAATGATGATATTCCATTGTAATCATATTGAATTTTATGTCAAGTGACTATAATCAAGTGACATCACTAGCAGGGAATTCAAAACTAAGAGATTTAGCCATTATCACATAAAGAAGTTCGAAGTAAAAGTTCTGGGAATGTTTGACATGTCCAAGAATAATCAATACTTTTTTTTGGCCACAAAACCTAAGGAGTCAAAAATAAGTATGTATTTAGTATGTCTGGCCATCATTAGCTTCCATGCAGAATTTTGACATTTTTACCCATGCTTGCTTTGTAGAAAATCTACAAATAATTCCAAGAATCTTCACAAAAGGGTATGTCACTACTGTTCCAGGGAATGGCTGTTGCCTGTTATTCACTGTGTTCCTCACTTCTGCCCAGCTTGCTGTGGCTATGTCTCCACTTGCTGCTGTCATCAGTACCTCACTGGAGGCAGAGAGCCTCAGTTTAGCACCTTTCCCATCGCCACAGAAATTACTGCTTCCCATGGGGGGGCATGCTCGGAGAGTCAATAATGAGAACACTCTTAGTATTTTTTTTTTCATGGAATTATGAGGGTACAAACATTTTGATTACATTTTATATCTTTGCCTCTCTCTAGTAAGGGTTAGAGCAGGGGTCCTCAAACTATGGCCTGTGGGCCACATGTGGCCCGCCAAGGACATTTATCTGGCCCGCCGGGTGTTTTTGCCCATTTTGTTTTTTCACTTCAAAATAAGATATGTGCTGTGTGCCTAGGAATTTGTTCATAGTTTTTTTTTTAAACTATAGTCCGGCCCTCCAACGGTCTGAGGGACAGTGAACTGGCCCCCTGTTTAAAAAGTTTGAGGACCCCTGGGTTAGAGGCATGCCCTTCCCCTCTACAATGCTCACTGTATCCTTTAATTGTGAGTCTACTCCCCAACCCCCTAATCCCTGGAGAATATTACTACCACGTGAGCACCATAATGTTAATCAGTCAGTATCAATTTGATGGTGAGTACATGTGGAGCCTATTCTTCCGATCTTGTGTTACCTCACTTCGGATAATGGGCTCAAGCTCAATCCAGGAAAATGTAAGCAGTGCAAGATTACTGTCGTTTCTTATAATTGAATAATATTCCATTGTAAACATGTACCAAATTTTAATAATCCACTCATGAATTGATGGGCACTTGGGTTGTTTCCATATCCTTGAAGTAGTGAATTTTGCTGCCATAAATATTCGGGTGCAGATGTCTTTATTATATGTCTTTTGCTCTTTTGGGTAATCAAAACCACAAAGAGATATCACTTAACCCCAGTGAGATTGGCCTCTATCAAAAAATCTCAAAACAACAAATGCTGGCAAGGATGTGGAGAGACAGGAACACTCTTACTCTGCTGGTGGGACTGCAAATTAGTACAACCTCTGTGGAAAAGAATTTGGAGATACCTCAAAGAGCTAAAAATAGAAATACCATTTGATCCAGCAATAGCACTATTAGGCATCTACCCAAAAGAGCAAGAGACATTCTCTTAGTTTTTCTTATTTTTTTTTGTCTGACCATTCTCACCTCTTGTGTCAGATTTGTTTTCCATTGGCTTTGTCTATGTCCCTGTCCAAATGACAGATATGTTGGCTTCATGGTTTCCCAAATTTTTGTGCCTATGAGGTTCCTGACCTCCAGATAAATTCTTACATGTTTAAATGTTTCTCAGTTCTTGCTCCATTAATCCTCAGGCACAGCTAGCTAGAGTTGTCTGAATCCTAGGATGAAGGCCATGTATTAGGCTCAAACTGGGACCAGGATCCTTGGTACATGCTTTCTCAAGAAAAAGGAGGTCAAGGTGGGAAATCCCTACATTTTTTATGATTATCCGACCACCTGAGGTTTTTGCTCCCTTCAGTTCTTCCTATGAGCGTTTTTCTGGTTCATTTGAGATTATGTCCTCATTTACCCAGTTGGAACAATGATGTGCACTGCTGTGGTATCAGATCCTATCTGAATATTGTGTTGGAAGCTTTGACTCACTTCTTCCTCATGCTTTTAAATCTTTCTTAAAGCTTTCCATACCTCTTTATTGGAGTTTAGTAAAGATTTGAATATCTAGCACATTTTCCTTTCAAATAAGTATTGGTAATTTATTTTTTTCTGGCTCATATGTGAAGAATCTTGATGAGCCTTTTTGAAAACTCATCATTTGCAGTTACTTTAGAACAGCAATTTATTGAAAGGTACTATATTAGAAGTATTTTATTGCACTCCACTCAAGCTATGAAGTGCAAGGAACCATGAAGATTGAAAAATACAAATGATAGATGTGTCTCTTTCTCCTTATTTTCTAGCCTTCTTTGAATCCTGGAGGGAGCCAGTCGTCTGACGTGGTACTTCTGAACCACTGGAAAGTGAGGAATTTTGAAGTACAACGTGGTGACATTGTATCATTGGTGTAAGTAATTCAGAAGCATACTCTATTTGTATATAAAATTATTTGTACTTATGCTGATTTAACTGGTAATCCATTGTTAATATTATATTGCCAATTATTAAATTAATGAAAATATTTTCAATATAATGTATTTGTTAAAAATCAATTTCAAAAAGTAACAGTGCTATAAAAGAGAATTTTTTCTTTTATGTGTAGAATATATTAGTTGATTGACATATTTGGATTTTGGATTTGGCTTAATGTGTTCAATGAAATGCTGATTAGAATTATTATACTGATGATCCCAAATGCAGGCATTTGGTTTCACTTTGGAATATTTTGAAAGTTTGCATCTTCATAAGCAACTTTTGTTACTCCAGGGTTTGTGTAGCTCAAAAGTATTGCTAGAAGGTGATGATTATGACATGAAATTCCCTGACATTTATATATAAATCAGAATTTTAAATGAAAAAGGAAGTTTGAGAGTAGTACTGGAGGCTTCTGTTTGGGACCAAAAGGTGGCACTGTTTCTCTGTTAAAATGTTATGACTGATCAGAAACAAAAATTTCATTCCAGTTTTAATGTAGAAAAGGAATGTCAAAGTGTGTGTAACTGATATGATGATATAATGCATAGTCCTAATACATGCTTGAATGGTTTAGATTTGAAATTTTTGTTTGTTTTAAAAGTAAATTTACACTGGGAAGACTGCGGCTGAACTTGCCTAATTTCTTCTGGTTTCAGCTACTTATAAAAATGTTTTATTGATTCCCTGTTATGCCAGTTAGTGCACTGGGGTAGCAACTCATGTGCAGTGTTACTGCCGTTTGTTTTACTTGTAGTAAAAACCTACTTTTGGGTAGACTTTTCTGATTTATGTTTCTGATTCTTGAGGCGAAATGGCTTTTTATTTCTTGCTGGATGATAATTTATAATTGTTTGGTCAAAGCAAAACATTATCTACTTTTCATACTTACCTTTGGCTAGTGCTTTGTGGAAACAGGTATTCTATAAATATGTCTCTTTTAAGACCGTTTTATCATGATTCATTTGAAAACATATTTACCAAATCTACTTAGTAGCTAATGAAGTAAATAAATTCAAGTGGAATTTTGTATGGCAGACATGCAAGGATGGGTATTAAATGCTTCTCAGGTTTTAAGTACTTTCTTTAATATTAACCTACTCTTTGGAGTGTACTTTTATTTTGTCATCCAGAGTACTATTTTTGCAACCTCCTTAACAACCTTTCCATGCTGGGTTAGCCTGTCGTATGCTCATTATTCTTTTGCCTTTGGTTTGACAAGGTTACGTTCTCACTTAGTCGGTGATGGAGAGGATACCTATTCAAGTGAAAGAGGTCATACTCTATGCAGACAGTAGTGTGGTATTTTTTTTTTTTATGAGAAACATGCTAACTATCTCTAAGCAAGTGAATTTGAATAGGTAATTAAAAAATTTTAAAAAGCTCCTTGAAATTCAAGGTTACATGAGTCCATAAAAGTACCCTACTATATCATGGATTATGTTTAAGAGAGAATGCTATTCTTTTATGTAAATAATAAAGTGATTTATATTTATTATATAACTAATTTAAAAACATTATATTCATATTGGGGTTTATATAATAAATTACAGCTATTCCAGGTGAACTGTATTTTTAATGAGTCAATTATGTGCTATATCTTTGTTATATATAAATAACAAACTTTCTTTTATAATGCATGTTGCTAGTAGGAGACATTTACATAAAAGAGTGCTTAGTTACTACTATAATATTATTTAACAACAAATAATCATGAAGCAATATTATTGCTTTCTTTGAGGAAGAAACAAAAAGTCTGATACTAAATTCTTCTTTAGCATGATGCAATACTATCTAGACACATATCCCTATATTATCCTTAATTTATAGACTTTTTGATTTTAAAAGATTGATGTTGGTTTGATTAAAGTTCATAGTATACATTTAATTCATGTCAAACAACATTGAATATTTGTTTTTCTTACAAAATGCATCATCTGGTTTTAACATAGATGATAATTCTCATTACTATATCGGATATATATATCCAATATATCCTATACTATATTGGAATATATTACTATATATTCTCATACTATCCTATGTATTAAATAAGTGACTAATGCAGAAAGGCATATCTGATTGTTGACTATAAAACTAAATATACAATGTACTTTATCATTTTGTAATTAACATTAGTAATGCTTCATTGATACATATGTAATCTTTGGAAACAAAGTAATGTGACCTTTTTATGTTTAAAAAATCCTAGGATGGTGTTTGATGTATTCAGAATGTATGGAAATATATTAATAGCATTTCTACTATAATATTGTATATACATTTCTGGAAAATTTACAGTTTGCAAATCCATATTTAAATTAGTAGGGCTTATATAACCTTGTAACCAGAGCACTAATGGAAGCAGTAACAATCCCAATAAAAATACAGTTTAAGACATGAAATTTCTGATAAATAAACTACAGTAAAAGTAGCATTTTAGTTAAAACATAAATGGTGAGGGTAGCCTGATTATAGGTGATATAAGGGAGGAATGAGGCTATCTATGGATAAAAGGGCAGGGAGACATTACAATCAGAAGTTACGAGTCGGAAAAAGCTTAGAAGCTTTGTACAAAATATGCTGACACCAGAGATGTATTTTCTGCTCATTGTTTTGTGTTACTTTGTTTCATTTACTTATTTATAAAAAAAGTTTTAAACAAAGATCAGGGTGTAGTTTAACTTTGCAATAAGCACTTCTAAGAGAAGAGTTGAATGTATAATACGGATTCCTTCCTGGCTTGCTGCCATTAGAGTACTTGGCCTTCAGTTGCTGTTGTTAATGAGGCAAAACATTAATGATTTTGGGAAAAAAAATCACATATGAACAAATGTAACTTCTGTGTTACATTGAAATCTTTTTTCCATTTACCAGTTGTCTATGTTAACTCCTTATGTTTATGGTAATTCATGTTATAGAAACACACGCTATAGCAGAACAGACTTTCTCTTCTATTGCAAATGGTTTTGTTCAGAGCTTGTTGACCAATTCTGTTTCTTTAAGCATGAGAGGTGTAGGAGAGGGAGGTAGATGCATATTGGGATATGTTTCTTTGCATCTCTTCCTTATTGTGTCTCTTTTTTTCTGTTAAAACTTGATTACAGTGGAGCTATCGTTTAAGCATGTTATTCAGTAATGTTAATTCGAAAGATATATTTATTAAATAACATTGCTGGCTGTAAAAAATATGATTTGCTGTCATCAAGTCCTCAGTATGGCCTTACTGAGGCCTCATACTCTTAGTGGATTTACAAACTAATAGTGGTGATTAAGGTGGATTTTCTATACCTTAGAATTGACTTTTCATTAACCTATGTGATGCCCTTACTGCGACAGGCTTAATATACAAGTAGTACTATTTCATAATAATATGTATTGCTCAACAAGTCCACTGGGACAGAGGTTCTCTCATAATAAAGTTCCAAATAATCAGATTTAAAAGTGTTTTAACTTTATTTTTTTAAAAGAAAAGTTGCAAAAGTAGTACAGAGAGCTCCCATAGACTCTCTAACATTAACATTATACACAACCGTAGTTCAATTATCGAAACCAGGAAATTGACATCCATACAATATCATTAGCTTATCTCTAGACCCAACTCAAATTTTCCCACTAAGTGTCCTTTTTGGGCCATGATCCCATCTAAGATCCCATATTTCGTTTTTATTTTTCATGTCTCTCTAGTCTCCTTCAATCTATGACAGTTCCTCAGTCTTTCTTTTTCTTTTATGACCCCCTTTTGAAGGGTACTGGCTGCTTATTCTGCAGAATGCTGCTCAACCTCTTTAAAGTTTGAGGCCAGTCTCTTCTTCAAATGGAGAAGCAGTGATGTTGATGGCAGTTGCTGAGGAGACTGCAGCAGTGGTAGCAGCTGAATGAGGGAGAAACTCCTACTGAGTAGGCAGCAGGGCCAGCTGAGGAGGTGGATGAGACAGGGCCAGAGGAGAAGGAGATTGTAGGGTCTCTCTTTCAGGCACAGGTCTGTTTAGTTTCTTGAGACCACATACTTGTGCCATGGCTAAAAGGGCCCATGCCTTCTACAAATAAGGCTACTTAGTCAAATTTACAGCTGCTAGGAAGCAAGGAAGGAGAGCTGTCCAGGTGGGGGAGGGGGCAGGGGAAAGGCCACAGTTGATAGTAAAGATAAAAGGGAAAGAGAAAAGGGCTAGATCACAGATTTCACTATCTCGAATCAGTGTTCAGTTCCAGAGTAGAAGGTCAGGGTGAAGGAAATGTCATTTAATGGGCATCTTGGATACAGGCATTGCGTTAAGTACTTTGGGTATGCCATTTTTATTTAGTTCTCATAGCTGAAGATAGTTATTTTTAACATGGAACTGAGATTCAGAGCAAGTAAATGGCAAATAAATAGTAGAGGCAGAATTTGAATCTAGGTCCATTTGACTCTAAACCTGTAATGTCTGATATAGTGGGCACATGTAGTTATTATGCACTTGAAATGTAGCTACTGCCACTTGTTAAAATGATAACATTTCGGATATTTTCAGGAAAATAAATATGTTATTAAAATTATACCTGTTTATGTTTCCTTTTTAAATGTAGCTAGTAGATTTAAAATTAAACATGTGACATGTGTTATATTTCTATTGGTATGCTATATCTAAACCTTTTTCCATTATGTGTTGCTGCTTCCCTGGAGTGTGTCTAAGGTGAACTAAGATGAAATGCCAAAGTCTGAGGTGGGACACACTAAGGTAGTTGCTATGAAAAAAGGGTAGACTTCCAAAGGCAGTTAAACACTTGGTTGGGGAAAATGTTGGAGTGATCAGATTCAAAGACAAAGGGGAAAAGATAAGTAATCTAACAGAGAGAGGGAAAAAAATAGCCAAAGTAGTTTTTAAAAATATTTATTGATTGTTTATTGTTTTCTATCTACTGAGCTAAGAGTTCTAAATCTACTTTTGTTCTTATTTTTAAAAAGATCCAATAAAATACGTGCTGTTGTTATCCCCATTTTATAGATGAGAACACTGAAGCATAGAGGTTCAGTAACTTGCTTAAGAACATGGTAAGTAAATGGCAGGGTAAAGGTTTGAAATGTCTCACACCAAAGCTATGTTCTCAGCAATCATACTATAATGCCTCTGTATATTGTGGTGTGATGCTGTGGTTGAGCAACTTACCCATTCTCAGGAAAGAAGTCATGCTGGCCTTGGTATGTCATGTTATTCCAATTTCTGTCAGCAAATTTCTGATATAGTGGTTCCTGAAATGTACAGTAGTGTGTTCATTAATAGCAATAATGCTTTATTATGAACATATAGTATGCATGTAATTTCAAAGCTGGTTTGTGGGAGGTTAAACAAATTGCCACCTGTAGACAAATGGTCAGTGTGATGGCTACATCTCTAGCAGTTAATATGAGCAAGGAATTATGAAGATTTGAGCCAGGGAAATAGATAAAATAGAATAGAGCCTTTGTGAAAAAATGAAAGGTGCTAATTCCTTTGTGTCTTTAATGCTTGTAAATATATAAAGGTCCCTTGACCCACCAAGGGAAATTATCTGTAGCCTGCTAAAAAAGGAAATTCATGTTTTGAAAGAAATGCCCAGGGCAATGATAATGCTGAATAATGACCCATAATTGTATTAAAAGCCACTTGAGCTAGGAAAATATAATTGTGTATACTTATCTGTTCTATCTGTACTCATTCCCCAATTTTTTGTTTATGGCCAAATATTTTTCTGAGGTTGTAGGTAATATTATACATTTAGGAACACAAATATAGGAAGACCATGACTTTCAAAGAAAGATTCTATAAACAGGACTAAGTGCCTAGGTTTCTAGGTTTCGTTTGTTTGTTTGTTGTTTTGTTTTTAATTGGCAGTAAAATGCTGGAGAATGAAATCTTCTGTTTCAGTTTATTTTGAAGAGATTTAGTATTTGGCACTTTCAATTATCCATAGTAATTTGCATTCATTACTAAGTATATCTACAAATGATACTTTTTCTTTAAAATGAAATATTTTATATAAAATGCTATTATTTGACGTAGATTAAACTGATTTTTTAAATGCTATTAAAAATATATCATTGGCATACGAAAAGTTGGTGTCCTTAAGGCAGTCCTTAATGGCAATTTGTTTTCTTGAGTAGGATAAACTGCCTTCACAATGTTTATACATTTAATTATGCAGTAAAACATTTTCTTAGTTCAGAAACAAATTACAGCTTAGAAATGTTTCAGTGATCATAAATTTCAATTTTGAATTATTGAGATTTTATGGTACTATAACTATAGGAGATATCCATTGCTTCTGCTCATCCCCCTTTATAAATCTTGCATCCTTTGAGAAGTAACTAGAAGTTACCAAAGAACAAAGTTATACAGGCAGCATTCTATAAAATAGTGAGTACTTATATTTATTTATAACTGTGTTTATTTTTACTTGAAAAAATGCAGTCTCTCAGAACACTGTTACTTATATTTTAAAAAACAAGTGCAAGACAGCATTTACAAAGAAGGACCTCCCACATACACATTATATGTTTTATGTATGGAATCATATTTATTGAGCTGTTGAAGAGAAGCATTTTGAATATGTTTAATAATTACAACAGAATTAATTAAGAGTTTGGAGCAGTAAACAGCTTAGGTTTCAAGTATTAAATATAACACAAGGCAAGTAAACTATCACATAGGTATGCCAACCTACCTAAAATACTTTTGGAATCAGTAAGTTATAGAGGCATACATAAAGATAGGCCACTAAGATTACTCAGAACCTGATTTCCATTTACAGCTATAATGTACTAGTTTATTTCAAACGAAGGCCCATACTGAGAAAAATGAGAAAGCTGAATTTAAAAAATCTAAAGGCACTGGAGCACTATGAAGGGGTAAAGATCTAAGAATGAAGGGAAACACACTGAAGTGAGCCATTAGGTTGAGAAGCCAAGTAGTAGCAGCTAAGATGGTGAGATGGTGAGCACAATTTTTGGCAGTTTCACAGTGCTGGGAGTCAGAGACTAGAATTCAGGGAGGAGGAGGAGGGACCCTGGTAAAACACTCTAAGCTTTTCATTGGGATCTCTGAAGGATTATATCTTAGAAGTTAGAACTAGAAATAGATCACACTTAGAAAAATTGAAATGCAGCCTATGATAAACTAAATCCTGGTTCTAAGGTGATCTACTTTAAACTTTTAAACTCTCTGTCGATGTCAGAATCAAGAGACTTCATGCAGAGTTTCTGTAATTTTTTTGTATAGAACACCTGACATTTAATACAAAATTATATGATAAATATCAGAAGCTAGGATAAAAACAAAATAAAACAATCAATGATAGAAACAATCTCTTGGTGATCCAGATAATGCAATGCTCAGATATGGACTATAGAATAATTATAAATCAATATATTTTAAAAATGGTGAAAAGATCATTTCAGCAGAGAATGAGAAGTTAGAAAAAGAATTCAAAAGAATTCTAGACGTGAAAGCTACTGTAACTGAAATGAGAAACTCAGTAGATGAGTTTTATAGCACAACTGAGGAGAGAATTAGTGAACTGGGTGATAGGTCAGTTAGAAAATATGTAGATTGGAGTATGGGAGACAAAAATGAATTTGACACACAATACTGTAAGTAGCGTAGTAATGAAAAAGGCTGACCACCATTTAACTGGAGTCCTAGAAGAACAGGAAAGAAGAAATGAGGACTAAGCAATATGTGAATAGATTATGGTCAAGAATTTTCCAAAACTAATGGAAGATATCAACTCATAGCATCAAAAAGCACTATCAGCGTAAATACAGTGAAACTACATTTAAAGTACAAGTTAGTCAAACTACTGAAAACCAGAGAGAGAGAGAAAATCTTAAAGGGAAAAAATGATGTATTAGCTTCAAAGAAGCAAAAACTATAGCTAACTTTTCAACTGATAGAAGACAGAAAAGAACTGAATGACATCTTTAAAGTGGTAAAAGAAAAATAATCTCTCAACCTAGAATTTTGTACCTATTGGAAATATTCTTTAAAAATGAGAGAGAAATACTTTTTGTTTTTTTTCAGACAAGCTTCAGCACATGCTCAATTGTCCTCCTGAGCTTTACTTACAAAACAAATTCAAAGTGTTTAGAATTTCAAGATGGCAACTTCAGAGCATTAAGCCCCAAGTATGGGGCCTTTCTGAGTGCAGGCCCCTGTGTGACTGTGCTGGTCCATCCCCATGAAGCCAGCTCTGGTGGTTGGTGCGGGGTGGGCACTGGACCTAAGCTGGGCCTATCAAAGTCATTCCTGGGAAATGGATATATAAATGTAAGGGATGGTAAGCTATTTTTTTGTTAGAGTTTGAACAATATGATTTGTTAGAAAACCAGTTACATTTCCTTAAGGTAACATTAATAAAATACGCTAACTATGATAGGTAGAATTTTGGTTCCCAGGATACTCTATTCCTCAGGACAGTGTATATGATGAGATATTATGTCCTTGAATAAGTTACCTTACTTATTGCCAAAGGAATAAGTAATTTTTGCAGATGTAATTAAGGTTACTAATCAGCTGACCTTACAATAGAGAGGTTATACTGGATTATTCAGATGGGCACAATGTAATCACCTTTAAAAGCAGAGGCAGAAGTGGAAGTAAGGGAGATATAGCATAAGAAGTCATAGAGATCCAAAGCACAAGAAGAATTCAACACTCTGTTACTGGCTTTGAAGATTTAGGGGCCACAAGCAGAGGAAAGCAGCCTACCTCAAGAAACTGAGAATGACCTCTAGCTAAAGACCAGCAAGGAGACAGGGATCTCAGTCCTACAACTGTACAGAATTTTTCCAACAACCTAGTAAGCTTGGAAATGGATTTTCCTAGAATGTCCAGATAAGGGCCTGATCAGCTATCACCTTCATACAGTCCTTGTGAGACACTAAGCAGAGTACCCAGCCAAACACACCAGATTTCTGTCCTGGAGAACTATGAGAGAATAAATGAGTGTTATTTAAAATTGCTGAATTTGTTGTAATATGTTACAATGGCAATAGAAAAATCATGTTAAGCAACAAAAAATACAAAAAAGTTCTAAAACTACCTTTAATATGTTCAAGGAACTTTTACAAAAGATTATTAAGTGTTTGAAGAACACTGATTTTATTTAAGTAATTGTCTAACTAATTAAAAATTATTATTTTCTTTTCCATGAAACAAATCCAAAAGCCTGTGTCTACCTGTTCTGCAGTGTAGGAATATGGGCTGAGGCTTTGGGAGATCTTGCTTCTACTCTCAGTTGCATCACTTATTAAATGGTTGAGTAACCTGGGACAGGTTATCTTATTATAACTATTCCTTGAGCCAATTTTAGCATCTGCAAAATAAGAAGTACAGAATAGTTGATCTCCAAGGTTTGTTGCATTTAAAAAATTGCATGAAAATAGTTTTAGGGATCAAGGTAGAATTGTTAGGAAGCTGGACATAAGAATGAATCCCTCAGAATGTCAGAAAAATGTTGTATGCTTTTGGAGTTGGAGGATTTGAAATTTTTTAAAGATGAAGAGCCATGTTGACACATTAAACAAATTCTGGAACAGATAGGAGACTTTAAACACCACATCTTTGTCGGTTAAAGGTATTAAATGAATATATGGTTATCAGGATTATGTCTTTAGTTGAAATTATTGAAAATTGAAAACATAGAAGTTGGGAAGTAGATGTTTTACAGGAGAAAGAGATCAAAATCCTTTCCTATTGTTTAAAATTATTCAAAATAAGAAAGTAGAAAGTTGTAGAAAACCTATATTTCTTTTTTGTAATTTATTCTAGGAGCAGAGTTTTTAAGATTTTAATGGTTAAATGTGTTCTTGTTATCTCCATTTGTGTTGTCAACTTAAGATGCATTTCCTATCAGTAAACACTCTGTCCACTTGTTCTTGCAAAATAAAGATGCTACATTTTATATTGTTTCATAGCTTAGGTCCTAAAAATGTGGAAGAAATCTCAAAAATTAAACTTAAACATAACCTTATTTGATCCAAGGTCGGTAGTTACCATCCCATTTTTCTTTTCCTTTTAGAAAAAAAAAGGCACTGTTTTTGGTGAGTGGAGGTGGCAGTTGCTGGGAAATGTGTCTGTGGCTGATAAGAAAGGGAAAGGGCTTAAAGCGACAGCCACCAAAATTTTATCAATACTTTGGAGCTCAGGAAAACATTTCTTTCCAAGAAGAGAAGCGGAATACCTTTTAAAAAATTGTTTATTTCCATTAATGAGAAATCTCAGTGCCTCATCTTATAAAAGGTTACTCCTTAGCATAATCTAGTGACAGGTTTACTCATACTCAGAGATTATATTAATATTTACTGATGGTAAAAGTAGAGGTTTCACTTTTTAAAAATTGTATGGATGCTGGAACTGCTGACGGAGAAGCTAGCTCAGTTTGATTTTGCTATGGATATGATAATTATAATATGGCTTTTTGTGCTTTTAGAGATCATAAGTTACATAGCAAAGACTCGTATATTTGGATTTGGAAAGTTACCATATAGTATTGTGACAATACAGTAGGACACAGTTCAGTGTGAAGAATAGTATGTCTCACATAAATTTTACCATAAGATTAAATAAGAGTCATTAAAATATTCCAGGTTTATTAAAAATTCATTATTCTACTAGAGGATCTTTAAAGAGCAATAAGAACTTGAAGAAATAATAGGAACACTTTGGTAATAGTGACAATGTGTTAATTGAGTTGAAAGAAGGTAAAGATTGTATTACCAGAATGGATCCAAATTTGGCAAAAAAGATTTGTAATAAATCAAGGGGGGAAATCAGTTAATAAAGAAAGAGGCCAATTATCAGTGGAGGAGGGAGGTATATTTAATGATTCTAAATGAAAGGTTAAACTGCTTGGGTGAATTTCAGTTTAACAAAAAGGAAGAAAAGCAATATGGATAATTAGGCAGTAATAAGATCATACTGAAAAAAAATCAGAAAACTGCCTTAGGTGTTAGGGGAATATTGGCTAATGAACTGAACCTCCTGCAATTATCTTTGAATATTCACTTTTGATTTAGAAATGGGGGAAGTAATATTTTTAGTTATTTTCAAGGAAGAATGATTCTTTAGCACAATGTATCATATTATAGATTTGTAAATGGAGAAAAATAATTTATGGGAAAGATATCTGTCATTTCTAACTGGTTAAATACCGTAATGTTAGCGATAAGTTTTTTGAGTTATTCATCAGTTCTTTTATTTTTTTGTATTTATTTTTATATTTATTTATTTATTTTTGAGACAAAATCTCACTCTGTTGCCTGGGCTAGAGTGCAGTGTCATCATCATAGCTCACTGCAACCTTGAATTCCTCAAGGTTGGGCTCAAGTGATCCTTCTGCCTTGGCCTCCCAAAGTGTTAGGATTATGGGCATGAGCCACTGTGCCTGGCCTATTTTATTTTTTTTGAGATGGGGGAGTCTCACTGTGTTGCCCAGGCTGGTCTCCAAATCCTGGGCTCAAGCTATCCTCCTGCCTCAACTTCTCAAGTAGCTGAGATTATAGGCACATGTCACTGTGCCCAGCTCAGTTCTTTAAATTTGGATTCTGTTTTACTCATCTGTTTTATAATAGAAACACCTTTGTCAGCCTAATTGAACCATTAAAAGAAATTCAATTTAGGATATTATGATGCTTATAAGTTTATCTCAATTTAGGGCTCATTGAAAACTTACAGTTGAAAATCTTAAATATTATCTAAAATTTTTTTCTTCTCTCTAATTAATTAAATTACATATCATTATTAAAATATTATAATGATAATAGATTCTTGACTACAGTTTATGCCTTATGCATCTGTAAATCTTAAATTGTGGGAAGATCTTGGCAATTGTTTCTGGAATCAATATAAAGTCTAATTTTATATGACCTCTGTACTAATGATCAGATAGAGGAGATAGTAACTAAGATAATTAAATTCAGAGATGATTCCAAATTTAAAGATGGCATGAATAAAGATTTGGGTTCATTTCATCTCCTATGCTGTTATGTTGAGGAAAAGGTCATCTGATATATACAGAAATATTCTTTATAATTGTAGCCTTTTTTGTCATGATATTCTTATAATTAGCTTGGCTTGGCTTTTATTAGATATTACATCAAATGTAGTTCTGCATTGTATATTAATGCTTAAAACCAATGAAAAAGTCTAATTTCCAAAATGTTAGCAGCTTTGTTACAGGTTATTCGCTCAAATAGGCAATAACTTAAGGGTCAGTAATGATTATATAATTAAAAAAGATTTGAACCAGATACCAAGAAACCTAGGTTCTAGGCTCACTCTGGCACTGAGTATATTAACTTCTGTGGATCAATTTTCATTTTTAGTAAAATGAAGGGATTGTATCTGGTAACTTCTAAGGTATCCTTAAACTAGAAAGCTCTTTTCTCTGTGATTATTTTATTTTCAACATGCATAGGTTAAATTTATTTTGTAATGTGAGGCAGACTGCAATTTCTCCTGGATACCTGTGTAATATTGTGTTATATTTAAAAATATTGACAATTTTTTGTTTTGGCAAATATTTTCTAAGTGTCAACTTTGTGCACAGAATTAGCCACTGGTGATACAACAGTAAAGAAAACAGACACGCTAAGTACCTCTCTTCATGGAACTTATTATTCTAGTGGATGGATGTGTCTTGAAAGAGACAAAATTGAAAATAGACATTTTTGAAACTTGTCAAAAATGTTACGCGTGGGCATATTAGTAGGGAAGCGTCATGTTCAGTAAATCAGCAATTGTGTCAAGCATGGTACAGTGGCTTGTATTGGTTCTCAAGAGTCAGTTTGAGCATCTCTTCCCAACTCTGCATTTAGTAACTTCATGTTGCTAATTTGAAATCAGCGATGGTAGGAATATTTATACCATGAAAATTGCCAAACACTACACATCAGGGTTGGTTTGTTTGATTGTTTAACTTAACTGGTTTAACAGCATGCAGTGGTAAATGTCAGGTGGCACAACAGAAATAGCAGACAGTTTCTACTCATGCATGTCATATGATCAAAGTAGAGATGAGACAAAGACACATGGCTATGCAATGAATTTTTAAAGCCACCTGAACAGCTGTTGATATGACACTGAAACAAATGAGTTACTGGAGGTAGAGGGGCTGAAAGGAAAAGAGTCGTGAATTTGAAACTAGATTTTAAAGATAGGTGATACATACTTGACCAGTGAAGAAGTGAGATCATTTTAGACATGGCATGTACAAAAATTTCAAGACACAAGTGAACAGTTGTATGGAAGAGGTGGTAAGTAGTTTTGTTGGTCTTGAACAAGGTGTCTAAGCTTGGCCTTACATAGGCATAACAGTGTATAAATTACATATTAGTCAAGTCAACTGATAAAGACAAAAACCCCAAATTACATATTAGCCTGCACCAGAAAAGTTCTAAACACAGCCAGATTTTCACTGATAGTAAAAGAAATCAAAGACTGTCATTTAATTTTGTGTTTTTATCTCTTACTAATGCTCTGAGAATTAAGGAAATAAAATCATTTATACCAAATTTTAGGCATTGTACCAAATTAAAGGCCTATCAAATGTTGCTTTTGGGAAATATTCTCTAGAATATCGAGATTGAATCTACCACAAATGCTTATGCAAGTCTATCATCATTGACTGTCCAGTTATTCTTCCTATGAAGTAGGTTGACATAAACACCAAAATGTGACTCTGTCTGCCAGCATTGAAGAAGCAGTGATTCTCTAACTCCATGTTGGATTGAGCTTTACTATTAATAAGAATAGATGTCAGTGGGACAAGGCAAAGAAAAGAAAACCTCTAGATCAAAACTGAAAACTCCTCTTTGGAAGATATAGTCACCCTGGGCATATCTAACTCTATTTGCTAGATTTGCATCAGCCTTTACATGTGATACATTGATATAGCAGCAGATAATCAAGAAGTGCAGCTGGTATTCTTTATTTTTATTACTCTCAATAATGTCATTTTTAGAATGCCAATAGTAGTTAATTTTGTTAAAGTAAATATAGGGCATATATGTAGAATGAAATAAGCATGCTGTTTGATCAAATAATATTTATTCATTTTTATTAACATTGTATTTTGGAGCAATAGCTCTTCAAAGAAGATAACTACCATGATTTGGCAGTTACTAGCTTATTAATCTGTCTCACAAAATTAAGTACTATGTACAGTTTAAAGTGATGTTTATTTTTCAATTTCACATGGAAAATTAGCATGAAAAGACAATTTAATGTTTTATTGTGCTCTTTCTTACATGGGAAATATAAATAGATTTATAGTAGCTTGGAGTGTTGGAGAAATTGCAGACAAAGATTTTGATTGCTTAGAATTGGTCATAATTGGTGATTCTGGAATTGTGGTTGACCTCCAATATAAGGTCTTTGAAGGTTTCACTGGGCAAAGCAGGACTTTAAATTTTGCCCAAATTTGAAATATGATATATTATATACTCTAGCTATATTTTGAACTTTGTGACTTTTAATTTTCCGTGAGTATTATACTGATGAGCACCGTGAATTCTTAGTCAGTTATCACTCTCAAATGGCAGATAAACACAAGAGTTGCGAAATAAATTCTTTGAACTTTTCCAGTTATGTTTTCTTATGTTATGTTTTCTTATGTTTTCCAGTTATGTTTTCATATGTTTAAGAAGATATGTACTTAAATGGATGGTATTCTCTTAAAATTAGTGTAGAATTGGGTTGAAATAAACTCACCGTATATGGGGGCTGTCCGGAAAGTATCCAGCCACATAACCATTCTCATTATATTAGCAATGGCTGGAGACTTTCCCGATAGCCCCTGTATATATGCCTGAAGTAAAACAAAACCAAAATAAATCACAAGTGGACATAAAATTTTAGTTAAATTACAGATAGACTGATAAACAAAGGATACTCTATGTTTATTGAGGTCATTATTTTAAGATATCTGAGTGTTACATTTTTTGCAAGTCATTTAATTGAATGCGGGATGGAATAAGACGTGTGTAACAGTTGCTACTATCTTTTTAAATTTAAACTGTTAAATTGTCACTGAATTTCAAGAGGTGGAATAATAGAGGTAATACTCATGGACTGGCTCCTAGTGTGGGTTTTGTTTCTAACTAGCTAGGTGACCTGAGTAAGCCACTTACTCAGTTAGGACCTTATTTCCTTAAACTATAAATGCAGTTGTCCTGGGTGACCTCTTCATTAACTTCCACCCTAATGTGATACATAGGGCCGGCTCTGATGGAACTGTTCTGAGTCCTATTCTTCTTTCAGTCTACATTTATTCACTAGCTCAGGGAAGTCCAATAGAAATATAATATAAGCCTTATATGTAATTTTAAATTGTCTAGTGCTACATCAAAAAAGTAAAAAAGAAGTAAAATTAATTTTAATAATATATTTTATTTAACTCAATAATCCAAAATATTATTTCCACATGTAATTAATATTAAAATACCAATGAGATATTTTACATTTTTTTGAAATACAAAGTCTTGAAAATCTGATGTGAATTTCATTCAGCACATCTCAATTTTGACTGAATTTCAGGTGTTCAGTAAACACACGTGGCTTTTGGCTACTGTCCTGGACCTTACAGCTGAAGTCATGGCATCCTCGTATCTCTACCCATGAAGCAAATTTAGAGACTTCAGAGTCAGCTTTAATGCCTTTTGTTTTTTCTCTTCTTCTATCCAGTAATGCCAGAGACTTGCACTCCCTAGAATCTGTCACGATTTAGAGTTAAATCAGTACATTTTCTGTTCTTTATTTCCAAACATCTGGAAAGAGTAGTCTGTGAATTTTCTTTAATTCCTTAAGTCATTTACTGTCTTAGCACAGTGAAATCAGACTTCTGTCTCTAATATTCTACAGACATTCTTTAGAAAAATTCTCACCCTTCTCATTGCTAAATCCAATGACCACAATACAAATGTTTCTTGATCTCTTAGCAGAAATGGACATGGTGAATACTTCTTCCTTGAAGCTTTCTTGTCCCTTGTTATATATTACACCTTTCTTCTTTCTTGGTTTTCTTTTTTTTTTTTTTTATTTCTGTTTTGCTGGGGTTTTTTTTTGGCCCTCTTCTCTTTTCCCTTTTCCTGCTACTCTTGACTACTTGCCTACCTGATTTCTTTCTGAAGCATCATTCCTATATTTTTAGCTGTCTACTGAATATATCTATATGGCAGTATTTATGCAGACTTCTTAAACTCAACCTAGCGTTCTCTCCCCTATCAAACTTGTTTTCATCTTCTGATTACTATTTTAATTCTTGGCATCATCATACTTAGTCACAAGTCAAAGAGAGATTGTACCTCATCTTTAACCCATAGATTTTTACCATCTGTATCCAATTAGACACAGTTTTTTGGGTCTACCTGAAAAATAGCTATTAAATATTTTTCTTTTCTTCTTTGTAATGCTTTAGTCCAGTTGCCACATTGATCTCTCTTTCTTTGTTTCCTCTAGTACATTTTCCGCATTGCTACCAGAGTTATTTCCAACATAATTTGGATAATATCACTTTCCTGAATAGAACTTCTGGTGATTCCTTTTTCTTCTTACATTGCGTATAAGTCCTAGACTTCTGTTCTATCTTTAACTCTGGAGACTCTCTTTTATAGTTCTCTCTCCTCTAAAAGTCAAGACTTAAAAATATTTCAAATGATGAAATTTTAGGCTTTTTGATGGCTACTGGAGGAAATTAGCCATCAAGTGTAGAAAGTATGGCCTGTAGAGTAATCCTATGCTCATAATAGATAGGCAAATATAAAGTATATTTATGTGATACCCATAATTAGGTTAATGAGCAGATTTCTTTTTCTCTTCAAAAGAATCCCTGTGTAGATATTTCAGTCCCTAGGAAGCAAAAGTTAATAACATCCAGGTAACAGTGAAATATATGCTTTATTTATAGGTATGCTTTCTATACTTGGAAACTAATATAGAGGACTATCTTGGTTAAGTTGTACAGGTCAGCTGACTTTTATAGGAAAACAATAGATCCCCTGAGGTAATACTAATGTGAGTAGAAAGAAACTGTGACAATTAGTGTATCTAGTCGGGGTGAGAAAGAATTACTTTGTTATCTATTCATTAATATTTTTCAATTGGTTGTCTCCTGGCCTCTTTATTCTCGTGTTATATTTTAGTGAAATGAGATGTTATTTCTTTAAAATGCAACACATTTTTTCTTCCAGCCAAATCGTGTTATTGTTAACTTCATATGCCTCAGCTGGCAGCAGGCTTCCATAGGCAATGTGAGCATCGATGCTATGATGCTATGAGGAAGAGGATAAATATTAATTGGAGTCTATTGCTTCTTGGAAACCTTTAAGAAGTACTAAGTTGGCTGAGGAAGTGATTTTTGCTTGTACTTTGAATGTTTGTTTAAAACCTTAACTGCTTAATTTGAAAGAAAACTGGAGGTCATAAACAGCAATGAATAAATTGTCAACAGGAATATTTTTGCATATAGTAATAATATTTTGCCCTTTTATCAAAAGGAAAGCAAGGTAATAACCCATCATCATATTTAAAATGATAATTAACCTTACCATCTCTGTAATTCCAAGGATGTCTAGACATGAACTTAGGATCTGGCATATTGTTTTCAATATAAACATCAGAGAATCTTTGAACATTTATTCCGTAAAATCACTTATATTGTGCTTAAATGAGTGTGAGCAGTGTGACTCATTTACGTAGGAGGAAAAAAAACCAAAGACTGCAACTAAATATTCCCTTTAAAATGATTACCATTTTTCACAGAACTGTATATAATTCTGGACTATATATAGAATTGGAAATTTTAGAACTAAAGGTTTTTGAGGGCTGACTATGTGTCAGGAATTGTGCTAAACACTTTGCCTCTATTACCTCATTTAATCTTTCCAAAAGCCCTGTGAGGTAAGAACTACTATTATACAACGAGAAAACTGAGGCACATAGAGATTGGGTACCTCGCCCAAAGTCACTCAATAAGTGGTGGAGTGAGGATTCTGACCTAGGCCTGCTCACGTCAGAGGCTTTGCTTTTGACCACTTACCTCTTCTGCTAATCAGTGATTTAGTCTGCCAGTCGGTCAAACTGGTTTTCTCCTAATGAACTCTCTAGTTACTACTATTAACTCATATCTAGTATAGTTGTCCCATGGTATCCATGGGGAATTGATTGCAGGACCTCTCGAGGAGGAGTTCAAGGATGCTGAAGTCCTTGATATAGAATGGGGTAGTATTTGCATATGACCTATGCACATCCTTGCATATACTTTAAATCATTTCTAGATTACTTATAATACCTAATACAATGTAAATGCTATGTAAATAGTTGTTATACTGCATTGTTTAGGGAATAATGACAAGGAAAAAAGTCTGTGCTTGTTCTGTATAGACATAATTTTTTTTTAATTTGCTGTTGGTTGAATCCATGGATGTAGAACCCTCAGATACAGAGGGCCACCTGTACTCTCATTTCTAAGTTAAACCTTTCTTGAGATCTAGATATTTCTGATGTGTTGATAAATATATGTTTATATAAATACACAGATATAGTATATGTAACTGCATCTCAAAGCCATTTCATACAGTAACAATAATCATTTTTTGTTTATTATAATTATTGTAGATAAGGTGTATTTCTGCTAAGCCAAATAAGGGAATTTTTAAAAAAGTTTTCCATTTATTTTTAATTTAAAAAGGAGACTTATGGTTTGCAGAGATTGATGAGAGTTTCTTTTTCCAGGTTCTCTCTCCAACTCCTCACTCTTTACTAGAAAGCTACTAAATTTGATTATTTTTCATGTTTTTTCTTTTGTGACTCCTGGGCTCAAACACCACCTCTCCCACCCAATTAAACATAACCAAGTACACATATTTTGGGAGGAAAATCACTATTAAGGGTCATTTCTCTTGCTTAAGGGGAGGGCTTTGAGAACTCCCTTTTAAAAGCCTGAATATAGACCCTGGGGAAGCAAGTGGGAGTGTAGTATCTCACATATTGCTGGAAATAGCCCAGCTAGGGGATTGATGCATATCAGAATCTTGTCTAATAGCGAAGTCATCAAAAATAAGTTGTAAGGAAATAAAACTTTTGAGGATTTAAGATGTACTGCCAAATGGGAGTCAGAGAGCCAGGCATAGTAGGAGTGACAAGTCTTATTGACCTTTTGAACAATAAGTCATTTAGATAGTAAAAGTTAAAGACTTGGCTGTGTTTTTGTATATTCCTAGCATACATTTGTTTGGGCAGGTAGATTCCACATAAAATGATTGAGGCTAAATTGACTTAAAGTGTAGATAAAGGGCAAATCATCAGAGGAAAAATTAATAATAGCTGCTAATGCTCATAGCTGTTATTTTTATGCCTATTTTATTGATGTACAAAGAGGTAAAGTAATACACAGTCTAGTGGGGAGACAGTCAGTCTAGTGTGGAGACAAGATTCAAAGTGGAGTTGCCTGCTTTCTCAATCCATGTTCCTGACCTCTACCATATGCTTCTAGATGAAGATGTAAGAGTGAGAGGCTAGAGGAGCAACAGATGTATATGTGATAGAGAGTGATGCCTTTACTACCAGTTATTTCAGGTCTCAATTTGAGGCAGCTATGCTTCAGGTTAAACTTCTGTTTGGAGTTTTGATAAACAAATCATGTAGGTCATCTGATGTAAAGAATTGGCATATCCTTGTATACCGGACAGGGCCTTGATGAAAAACAGATGGTACATTCAATGGGGAAAATAAAGAGAGTTTAAGGAAGGAACTGTTTACAGAGAGGTGGGCAGTAATGCAGGATGCAACCAACTCAAGAGATAGTGAAATGCCCAGGGACTAGCAACAACGGGAGATTATCATAGCCTTATGCCAGAAAGGACAAGAGGAGGGAATGGAATTACCCATCCTGGCTAGAGCTGGAATCATGGGAGAGGGGCTTGTGGACAAGAATCAGGACCCTGAGTGGCTGAATGTAGTTGCTACCAAAACAATAGCCTGGTGTGTGGGGTAGGGAGTGGCAATAAGTACCCTACTTTCTCTCTTGTATTAGCTTGTGATTTCCTATAGGGGCTTCGCCTTTGCTGGACCCACCTGGAAGCTAGAAGTCAAGGAAACTTGGTGCAGTTCACAGTGGTTACCATCTAGGGTACAATCAGAAAAGAATAGAGAATGGATCTGGGAGGCAACAGAGACTAACCAGAATGCTATATGTTATGGGTTGAATTGTATCCCCCCAGAAAGGTTAAAGCCCCTAATATGTTGAAGTTCTGACCCCTAGTTCCTCAGAATGTGACCTCATTTGGGAATGCAGTCTTCACAGGGGTAATCAAGTTACAATGAGGTGTCATTAGTGTGGTCCCTAATCCACAATGACTGGTGTCCTTATAAAAAGGGGAAATTGGGACACAGACACAACACACACACCCATACACACACACACACATGCACACACACACACACACACACACACACACACGGAAGATGATGCGACAAGGTGAAGATGGCTTTCTGCAAGTCAAGGAACACTTGAGGCTGCCAGAAACTAGGAGAGAGGCATGGAATAGATCCTTCCCTTACTACCTTTAGAGGGAGCTTGGCCTTCCTGGCACCTTAATTTTGGACTTCTGGCCTCTAGAACTGTGAGAGAATAAATTTCTGTTGTTTACAGCCGCCGAGTTTTTGGTACTTTGTTTTGGGAGCCCTAGGGAACTAACATACCATATATCATGAAAAACCTCCTTATTGATCAGATTAGCTTTCAGTTTTTTTTTGACGTGTATATAAAATCATAGAGCTATGAAGACCTTAGAAATCAGTTGATGTTAAACACTGATTTTGGAGAAAACGGCCTTGCCCACGGTCACACAACCTTAATGGCAGAGGAGAGCTGGATTCCTGTAGTCAACTGTATTAGAATTGTTAGAGTTGGACATGTTAAGGTCTCAGTTAAGCCCATAAGAGCATTTTATAACTGATCTTTTAGTTAAGAAAAGCTTTATCACTATAAATTTATGGGTTTTAATATCTTAATCATTAATTTCTATATGTTAATTAATTATGCCTCATTGGTTTGTTAACTTTCTCAATCTCTACTTTGAACCAAAATTTTCTTGTTAATATGAGGTAGTTTTGGAAAACCTTTATTTACAAAAGTCTATTTTGAAAATTTAGAGAAAAACCAATGTTATTTAAGTGATTATCATGTTATCTATCACATTGTTTAGTAATTATAAATTCACTAAAGTGTATCTAGTTGGGAGATCATTTGTATAATTGAACTGGAAATTGACATGTGCACATAATAAATTGCTCAAATGATGACTGGTTATACTTTGAAACGCTTTAGTTGATAATTTTTAAAAAATATATACATTTAGAATGTTTATTAAAACATATAAAGATGTTTAGAAAAATCACCAGCAATATCAACTTCCCAAGAAGATACTATTTTTTAGTATATACATGTCCAGTTTTTTTTCTCGTGTGTGTATGTGTGTGTATAATCTGTATATAATGGAATTATGTCATACAGTTTTATAGGCTACTTTTTAAAACTCAGTGATATAATGGCAACTGAACTTTTTTCCATATCAGTAAATTCAGTTTGAAGGAATGCTGTTCAGCCTCTGAAAGTTATATGGAAATGATTCCTTCCAATATTGCTAAATAACATTACAATAAATGTATTTTTGCCTTGTAAACAACAATATGATAAACATCCTTGTTGGAAAAGCATTGTACTGTTATCCAATTCTTGTTTTGCATGGAATCATGCTTGCATGATGAAAACAGCTTTATAGAAGCAATTGTCAGTGTCCAGAATAAAGTGAAAACTCAAGAGCATATCTCAACAGAAAAAATTTGCAGTAGATTGGAGAGATAAGCCAAAGTCAATGTATAAACAAAGGCTTCAAGAAAAGAGGAGTTAAAGAAACCTTCACAATAAACCTTAAGCAATATGTTTGTTGGGAGTAAAAATGATTACAACCCTTTAGGGAAGCAATTTGGCAATGTGTAGCAAGAGCCATAAAAAAACTTTTATCTTTGCTAGAATGTATGTATGCATGTGTGTGTGTGTGTATATGTACATATTGTTTTATTTCTTTTGAGGATGTTTGCTTTTTATATTTTGTTTGAATGTTTTAGAAAAATTTAAACATCTTGTTTCATCTGTAACTCCCATCCACTCCCCCACTCTATATTATTTTTTACCAAATCCCAGATATTATATTTATTGGCTTTTCATTTTGATTATTGTTTTTGAGATACAGTACTGCAATTGTCAAGAATGTATTCTAAGAAAAGAATTTGAAATATTGGAAAAACTTATGTCCAATAAGTTCTTTATAGAATTATTTATAATTGTATAAAAGTTGAAAGCAATTATCCAACACCAAGGAAAAATATAAATTGTGGAATGTCCACTTGATGGAATGCTATACTTAAAATGAAACTTCTGAAGAGTTTATGGTAACATGGGAAAAAGCTTATGTTGTTATGTTAAATAAGCAAGAAGATTAAGCAAGTATGTAGAATCAAATAAGCACGCAAAAACTTGACTTAGAAAAATATAAGGAAAGATACTGAAATCTGGAATGATGATTTAGTTGAGTCACAGTCTTGTGGGTGTTTATTTTTTTTCCTTTTGTCTACTATTCGGTATAGTCTATATTTTTGTATTGACCATTAATTAGCCTCATCATAGGAAAAATGCAATAAACTTGAATTATGATGAAAACATAGAATAGAACATCATATTGGGCTTTAGATAATCATGCAACCTGACTAATCATTTTTGGTGTTTGTGGGAACTAAATATAAGGCCAAACGATATCAAGGAAGGATTTTGATAGGATTCTCCTGGTTGTAAAATTTTCAAATAATTGCTCTTATTCCTTCCTTCCCCTAGTTAACTTTTCTTTGTTTACCACTTAAAAAAAACAAATAAATTAGGAAAACATCTGTTTAAAAATCTCCCATAAATACTTTTGCTTATGAAATATGAAAAAAATAATAAAATATCCTGCCCTTCTTTGTAACTTTCTGAAATGTTAATTGATTAGCATTAAACTAGCTTCTCATTTCTAATTTGACTTCCTCTTCTTTTAGTTCTTGGAATTTGTGCTACAACTGTTTAAACACCAACATATTAAGCTGTATTTGTAAAAGAAATATTCCCTATCTAATAGGATTTAGATAATAACACTTTAAATTTCTTAAGAAACTCAATTTGACTTTATGTTTATTTGTATGTTTATTCTGTTTGGTTTGTTTATTGCATGCAAATATCTTGAGTTTAAGTCTCAGTTACAAGTTATATCTGAGGCTCTGGCTACCCTCTCTTCTGTACCCCTCTACTCTCATGTTAGGGTGATATCTCAGCTCACACAGCTGAATTTCAAAGTGAAGCACCTTGCCTGGTTTCTAGTTGTCTTTTGGGGCCTCTAGAATTGCAATAAAACTATGTTAGAGCTGCTTTATGAAGCATTTTTATTTCACTGAAATCTAAAAAAACTTTATTAGAATTCTCTGAATTAAAGTATTCTCTGATTTTCAAAGTTAGCTTGATCTCAAACAGCATCCCAAGGATGCTTTCCAGACTTTAGCAATTTTTTTTTATTGCTTAATATTATTTCTTAGGGATGGTACTGTATACTTTTAATCCTCCTACTAAAGGACCCTCTTGCACTGAGTTCCTTTTAAGGGAGTTTCCCCTGAATTTCTGCTCAGTAAAAATAAGTTTTAAGGGAAAAACTACATTTTGCTATAAGAAATTAACGATAAGTAATAATACCAGAAACTTTCGCCTCTCATTTTGGTTGCTATGACAGGAAAAAGAACATGAAAAATGGCTCTTAAAACTTTTGACAAAAAGTATCACATTCCAGTTTTATTCATATTTCATTGGTCAAAGCAAGCAAATGACATGGCCACTCTTAAAGGGGAGTAAGGGAATGTAGTATAAAGATACAACAAGGCTATAAAGGAATGTTTGTTTAGTATTTATAAATAATTGCATAGGTCTGATTGGTTGATTGAGTCATCTGTTTATTTAAATACAATTTAATGAGCACTTACTGTTTACTATTCATTGTTGTATTACAGTGCCTACTATATGGACAAAACAGACAAGATTCCTATACTTATGGAGCTCTAACATTGTTGTGATTGCACTGTTTTGGAAATCAGCTTGTCAGCATTAATCAGGAACCTTAGTGATTCTTATATCTTTTATTTATTTTTAATTAATTAATTTTTTTGGAGACATGGTCTCATTCTGTAGCCTTACCTAGAGTGCAGTGGCGTCATCATAGCTCACTACAACCTCAAACTCCTGGGCTCAAGCAATCCTCTTGCCTCAGCCTCCCGAGCAGGTGGGACTACAGGCACGCACCACCACGCCTGGCTGATTTTTCTATTTTTTGCAGAGACGGGGTCTTGCTCTTGCTCAGATTGATCTCAAACTCCTGACCTCAAGAAATCCTCCCTCCTTGGCCTCCCAGAGTGCTGGGATTACAGGTGTGAGCCACCGTGCCAGCCTAATTCTTACATCATTTGACCAATTAATTCCATTTCTGGACTGCTAAAGAGATGTTATTAAATATGAAAAATACATGTAATCATAAAGATTGCAGTTTTTTGAAATATTGAAAAATTAAATGTATAGTAGGGAAATAGAGTGAATTATATTATATTTATTCACAGAATATTATGAACTCATCAGTGTGTATTGGAAACAGTTGCCTCATTTTTCAGTGGCCATTTCCAGCAACATTTTAGCATCCTGTCGTAACAGAGTTCATTCTGGGCTTAAGGACTGGCAAAATGGTGAAGATTTTAGATCGTTAGGATTACCTAGGGGAACTACATGTCCTCAAGTATGAGTTTATGTACAAGGGGATTAGGAGGATGTAGAGAAACTGGAAGTTTTGAATTCTAATAGCCTTTCAAGTCATTCAAGTAGACACATCCTAGAGGCAACTGGAATATAGGATCAGAAACTGGTTAAAAATAAAAGCTAAAAATATTCTTTGGGGATTCATCAGTATGGAAATGTTAGTTGAACTTGTGGAAGCAGATGAGCTGTGAAGGAGTAAATCAATATGAAGGAGAATATAGGCAGAGAATCAAAGAGGGATGCTGGTGGGAGAAAGAGGAAAAGGATCCTGAAGAAAGGGATAGTAAGATGAGATGGGTAGAAGAATAAGGAAAATTTGCTGTTTTTGGAAGTCATGGAGCAAATAATGTTTTTGATGGGACATAAAGCAGAGAGGCAAAGGAGAAAGATTAGAGGAATAATTTCACTGATAATTAAGGGTAGTGTAGTGATAGGTTACTCATTTGTTAAAATGGAAAGCATATCATGGATGTTATTGATGGAATAATAACATTCTATAAAAATTGATCAAAGTCTTTTGACCCTTTAAAAACTACTTTTAGTTAAAGGCTCAATTGATAGATTAAATGGAAATAATTTACATTTTTAATAGGAATTTTACTCATGTAAAAAATGTACTCATACAAAGAAAATTAGCTCAAAGAAAAGATTTATGCTAACCAAGTAGTCAAAAGTACCAATTTTATTTATTCACTTATTGAAAAAATAATTTATAGCTTAGAGATTGAAGCAGGTTAAGTAACCTGAAAGCTGTAAAGGAGAAAAAAAAAGATGTGGCAAATTTACGTTTTATATCTTTTAGACAGAAATATCTAGGTAGTGTGGTTCCGTTTAGAAATGCAGTGATTTATATGCTATATCTTGAAGCAACTAAAGGACATAGTGAACATTTTTTGTATGTCACAGGCTATTTTATATGTTTGCTTTAAGGGACAAATTAGTAACATTCGGAGACTTCACAATAACTTTATGGGAAGACCTAGGGCATTTGTTATGAGAAAAGTATAGTTTTGCCATGTCTGAAAAAGTATGTTATAGGCCAGTAAAATGTAACAGTATCTTGTATACCTAGAATGACTGCTGTGGCAATTGTGCCTGTATAGATCTCCATTATACTCAAAACCTTTTAGTTTTATGTTGGTACAGTGTCCTTAGTCAAGCAGTATGGTTAGAATATATTTAAAGTTTTGTGCATATATTCTATATTCTTGGCCAACTGTAGAATCTAACAGCTAGGTTTCTATAGTTTCCTCTTTTTCTTCCAATGCATTATGAAATTCCAATATTAAGAAGTAAAATTTAGCAGGCAATCTGATTGATATCAGTGATAAGTATTTAGAATATTAGGTTTTTAATTAGGAAAAGACCTTAGAGATCATCTATATTTCACCTGTTTTTGCAGACAAAGAATTTGAGGCACAGGAAAATTCAGTGTTCTGGTCCTACTAGAACTGGGCTACATGACTGTTAATATTGTTTATTAGCAGTGGTATTCAGTGTACCTAATTTTACAATATCAGTGCTAAAATGCAAGTGTAACCAAGTAGAGAATTCCCTTATTAATAATACTTAACTCCACTCTGAGCAAGAGTGAGACCCTGTTTCTACTAAAAATAGAAAGAAATTAGCCAGAAAACTAAAAGTATATATATATAAAAAATTAGCCAGGCATGGTAGCACATGCCTGTAGTCCCAGCAACTCGGAAGGCTGAGGCAGGAGGATCTGTTGATGCCAGGAGTTTGAGGTTGCTGTGAGCTAGGCTAACGCCACGGCACTCTAGCCCAGGCAAAATAGCGTGAGACTCTGTCTCAAAAAAAAAAAAAAAAAAAAAAAAGTAATAATACTAAACTCACTGTTGATGTGGTTTCAATAACTCAGCAAACCAGATCCCTGGGTCAAGTATCTTTTGGTAGGTGAGGGAAGAGAAAGGGAAGGAAAGCTCCTAAATATGGAACATTTGGTCTCTTATTGTAAGAATTATTGTGGACTCAGAGTCAGAGGTCCTGGGATTCAGTTTTGATAATGCCACTTATTATCTGTGTGATTTTGGGGGGAAATCCTAAATTCTCCAAGCTTCAGTTTCTTCATGAATGAAATGGGATTAATAATTGTTGCCCTACTTCATAGGTTAATTGTGAGATTCAACGCGATTGTGAGAAAGTAAATTTCTAGTTTATCAACATTTTGGCTACTGCTATGTGCTAGGCAATATTGCAGACTACAGACATAAAGAGACAATTAAAACTTTTATACTGTGAAAGGATAAAAATTAAGAAGCAATATTTAATAGGAAATCTGATAGATAGCATTGATAACTATTTAAAATATTAGGTTTTTAATTTGGAAAAGACCTTAGTCTTCAGAAAGACTACTGTCTCCTTTGTCTTCAAGGAGACTACAAGTGGTTGGAGAGAGAATCCTTTAGGCAAAAAGCCTTATGATATATTGATTGAGATTGTTGTTATAATAGCAGCAGTTTTATAAGCTGTTATCTAATCTAGGATTGAAAAGAGGACAGGAATGTCAGCAGTACATCAAAAAGAAGGAGCAAGATAATTTTCTCAGGAGTAGGAGAAGTGGGGGTGTTTATTCATTTTTATTGTTTTGCTTTAAGCCAGCCCCATTGTGCTACCATCTTTCTTGCCCTTTTACTAGAGACCAAACTATCATTACGACTCTTTTAGTCAACAAGAGATTGAATAACCTTGACTCTGTCAAAGACTTCACCTTTTATTACCCTTAAGAATTATTTAGCTTCATTGAGATTTTGGCTCTCAGTTTTAAGATTTATAAATTTCTAGCAGTCTATATGGATTATCCTAGCTCCACTATTTAAGCAAATGATGACCATCTAGTGATAGGATTTCTGGTTGTAAGCTATTTGCTATTTATAATCCTGCTATATGTATTTGTATTTGGAATGATGGTATTTTATGGATTCTAGGATGCATATTTTCCTTCCTATTTTAACACATCTGAAATGAGGATGCATATTTAAATTGATGGCCTCTTAAAGTCCTCGTAGGTCAGGTGGTGGTTTTGAAGTAGTTGCTATTGTCTCTGCATCTGTGAATGTGGTCATAATGTCAAACTTTGAGTTATGTGCATTTTAGGCACTACAATAAATGCCAAATCCTACAATTTGGCTTTGGAAAGATAAGTTGTGTGTGCATGAAGGCATGGGAGTAGAACAGTAGAAAATATGATAAATATATATAAAATTACAAAAAACCTAAATGATAAAAAAGCATTATGTCATAGTTTAATTGACAATCTTTTTCTTTTTAGTGATATATAAACAATAAAGGTACATCCTATAATTATGTTACTTTGGGTTCATTAAAGGATGCTATAATATTTTAGTTTGAATAATTTTTTGTTTTTGTTTTTAGAGACAGAGTCTTACTCTATCTCCCTAGCTAGAGTGCAGTGGGGTCATCATAGCTTACTGTAATCTCCAACTCCTGGGCTCAAGCAATACAGGTGCATGCTACCATGCCTGGCTGCTTTTTTCTATTTTTAGTAGAAATGGGATCTCACTCTTGCTCATGCTGGTCTCAAACTCTTGAGCTCAAGCAGCTTCCACTGAGCTTCCACCTCAACCTCTCAGAGTACCATCACAGGTGTGAGCACTGTGCCTGGCCTACTTTATTTTAAATGGATAACTTATGACCTAGTAGAAATTTTAAGAAAGTGTATTCACAGAAGGTGAATATTATTTCAAAAGTCATACTTTTAAGTATAGATTCTGTTAAGGGATACTTTTTAAGAAAGGTTAAAGTCATGACTTTTATTCAAATGTAGAATGAACAGATATTCAAGACTTTATTTAGCTCATTAATCAATGAGGGTCCAGTAAGATGTTACAAGTTATTCAAAGGAGAATTATGAGAGCATACAATGTATATAGGTGATCAGGGATGCTAAAATGAATGTACAACATTTATAAAACTGGGCAATATTCACAGGGCAATTATCCATTCCATCTCACTGGACAAACTTTATTTGCATTTTTATGGAAAATAATTATTTGTATTATTATGTATCTTACAAATACATATAATAGTTGTAAAGTGGCCAGAAGAGAATGAAAAGCTCAAGCTCATACTGAATCAGATGATCTGGAAGAGTATGCTAGACAGGACATCCGCTAATACTTTTTTGGGTATGTGCCTATTTCAGTGTTTCACAATTTTTTTCTGAAAAAGAAGGTTTCCTGATAAAACTTGTGTCAAACTTCTATTTTATGGGAAGGACTGCATTCAGACTCTCCTAGAAAGATCATTACCTGATCTTCTCTTAGGGCTTCTCCCTCCATCACTTATCATTCTGTCTAGCTGTATTAGAGTGTTACTGATTTTGAATTTCTCATTTATATCTTTGAGTCAGTAAATTGAATTTAATCCAGATTGTATTTTTGAGTAGAGAACAAAATTTTAAAAATATTTCAAAATCAGGAACACACTTATTAATCACATATCTTATAAAAGTCCAGCTAATTTAAATAAATTATCCCAAGAATTAATTCTTAATAATGAAACTATAAAAATTAAAAAGAGTCCCAGCAATATTTTTAAGCAATATATTTGAAATGATATAAACAGTGAATATTATTAATGAAATTAGCTGTCTTTCTATTTAATACCTATTCAACCTTCTTTAGTGAGTTAAGAATGAAACATTTCCCATTTTTAAAATGCGGTTAATCTGCTTAAATATGGCTGAATGGGAAATGTATTTTATGGAGACCAGAACCAAAGCTATTATAACAAAATATGTATTTCTTCAAAATTGAGAGTAAGTTAATTTTTTACTTTGTTTTTATTTTTGTTTTTTATTATTTCTTTGTTAGAGGTGGAGTTTTGCTCTGTTGCCCAGCTAGAGTGCAGCCTCAAACTCCTGGGCTCAAGCTATCTTCCTGCCTCATTCTCCCAAGTAGCTGGGACTATAGGCACACATCACCGTGCCAGGCTAATTTTTTCATTTTTTAAGAGGTGGAGTTTCACTATGTTGTCCAGGCTGGTCTCGAACTCCTGGCCTCAAGCAATCCTCTGAGCTGAGCCTTGCAAGTGACTGGGATTATAGGAATGAGCCATGGTGTCTGGTTTTACTTTGTTTTTACTGATTAATTTTGGATGCGAATAAATTGTCACTTGAATTAACTGATTTCAATCAAGTGTTTATATGGTTTCAATTCATTGTTATAAAATTGTCACAATGGTTTGATGATGTGTTGAATATATGAATGCATAAAGTTCTTACTGAGCTTGCAGATAACATTTATTTGTGTTATATTTATCAGATGATAAAATGCAGTTTTGAGATATAACCCTTTACATTTAAAAGTCTGCATTTAACTCAGGCTGAACTTCTCAAATCATAGGGAAATACTCACTGATTCATAAATTTATTTAGCAAATATTTATTGAGTGCCTATTGTGTACCCATCATTTTATAAATGCCTGTTATTTTAGGCTTTCTCTTGCCAAAACTAAAAGAATAGGAATGATTGTATTTTACTGTGTAAGAGTGATTGTTGGGTTAGTTTGAGACACTGGTGGTGGGTATCCAGGCATTTAATACCTGGACTGCTCAGAGTTATCCTGTGCTCTAGTGGCAGCCCCCTTCAGTCTGTCTTTTCTTTCCTCTCACTGATTCAAGGGCAGATGAAGCTGTTCCCCATTAACAATCAAGGTGATTTTCTGATTTATCCTGTCCTATTGGTAGCATTTCTGCATGTGCTCAATCAGTTTAAGGCAAGATACTGACATCAAATAATGCTACAGTTTAAGATGAATACTTTTACAATAATACATATTAAATAGATTCACAAATGTTTATATGAATCTGTTACTAATGAGCTCTTGTGAAGGTTGTTGAGGGATGATGTTGATCAGGGGAAAATGAGAAGAGTAAATCTATAAAGATGGGGAGAAGGCATCAAAGACAATGTACCCAAGATGAATTAAAGTAGAAATTTATAGGAAAGGTATTAAGAGCAGGAACCTCTATGAAGACATTGCCTCAAGAGGGAGAAAAAAACAAGGTAAACAATGGGACGCTTTGAGTTTTTGTGGCCATAAAAATGAAGCCAGCTAAGAACCGAAGTATTGTTAAGGTTTTAATAAAGGTTGAACTGTGCATGGATCACTTCTAGTTGTTGTAGTAATGGACTTTACTCATCATAGTGACATGAGAGTGAGAAAAATCACATGCAAATTAAGTAATTACAGATGAAACAATATGTAGTTTGGATAGTGCTACCTCAGGTGGGGAGTTTGGTACAGGCAGAGTAAGAGTTCATTCATTTATTAGATTTTCAAGCACTTGCTATGTGTCAGGCACTGTTCTAGGTACTGGGATGGGCCAGTGAACAAAATGATGTAGATCCCTGCCCTTTTGAAGCTTATTTTCTAGCAGGAAGAGACAGATACTAAATATAAGAAATGTGTAAGTTATATAATATGTTAGCAGATAAGTGCTACAGAAAAGAATTATATAAAGGGGATCGGGAGTATTGGAGGAGGAGATTGTGGCAGATTGCTGTATTAAATAGAGTAATAATTTGGGTTTGAATTGGAGAGTTGTAGAAATCTGCTGTTTAGTTTTCTTTCTCTTCCCTTACAAATTCAGAGAATTAGAAGTTGGGCCTTCCCAGAGAGCTTAGTGGCAAAGGAACAGGAAGGGAACAGATGTTTATTTTTCAAGATTGTAATAAAATTTGGATATTTAATCTGTGATGTTCTTTTTGTCCTTTAATTTCTTTTCTATTTAGCCATAGAAAATAATAAAATATGGTATAAGAAAATGGACAGCAAATTATCAGAGTTCTAAAACAAAAATGTTTTTATTGGAAATAAATCTTATGAAGGATTTTGGTAGCATTTGAGTCATATGCTTCATAGAAATTTTATGACAATTTTGTGTAACTATAATTTGCTTAGGGAATTCTAAGTTTTATCTACTTTTCAAAAGACCAGTATAATCAATGTTTCTTTGGCAAAACTGTACATATCTTGACAGCTTGTTAAAATAATAGCTTCTGGCTTTCAATTTCAAATATGCAGACTGTATCATAAATTGCCTTACTAAACCTGATGCATATGTATCGTCTTGGTAGATTATACAAGATTGTTGCTGATAAGAACTTTAAGGCTCAAAATTAGACTATAAACCTGCATCTTGATTAATATATAATTGTTACTAGAAAAAGATACATCTAAACTATTTCATGTATCACCGAATATTGTTATACCTTCTGAGATATCTCCCTCTTCCAGCCCTATTGCCCTTTTGTAACTAGAATTGTTTTAAGTCAGTATGGAAGGATATTAATTTTATATTCTCTGTAACTTGTATATCTTCTCTTATCTACTTAAGACTTCCTTTTAAAAAACTTATGTATTTATTTCTTGCATATGCTACTAGTTATATGTCCAGAGAAAATGTAAGATCTCTTTATTATCTAAGTAGCATTCAGACATTTTATTTTGGTAATATGGGATTTTGATTACTGATTATTCTCTATTAATTTGTGGCCTTTATGGAATTGAAAGGATTTTTTCCTACACTATTAAGTCAGTTTGCCTTGCTCTTCTCTTTTTTCTTTCCTTTGTTCTCTTGTTCTTCAATTAATCTGATTTCCCAACTGTACCCTTTCAGCACTCCACAAACAGTGTCATCTAATCTGAACTATAAAGTGTATTTGAGAATTCTCATAACATCTTAGAGAACATGCTTGAACTCTAATTCTCTATTTGTACTTTCAAGTTTCATTATTCTTAATCTTCATATTAGTCCTTCTTTATTATTTATCAGGACCTTGTATGGTTTTGTTCCTTTGAAGACCAGAGCAGTTTAAACTAACATATGTACGTATGTATTAATGTATGTGTCTATCATTTTTTTCTACATTCTTCATGAAAGAGAGGGAATAAATTGGTATTAATAGAAATGGAAAAAGAGGATAGGATGTTTTCTCACTTCAGCTGAGAGTGCCTATACTCGCAAAATACATGAGATGTTCTTTTTTTGGTGCCCCACGTTTTTTCTGTCCAGAACAATGTCCTATAATATTCTTAGGGATGTGTTAGAGCAGAAGTTTATAAAGCAGGAGAAGGGTAGTTGTAGGAAAGGAGATGGGATAGGATATCCTACTTAAGAGGCACATTGGTCAGTTTTAGAGTAGAGTTTTTATGGAAGTTGAGGATCTGGAAATTGATTCCCTTAAATATATTTGTATACCAAGCTACCCTTAGAAAAATCTTCACCTAATTAGGGTATAGTGGTATATGTACTCCAATTTGAAGAGTACATTATGCCCTATAGTTTCTGTCCCTGATTGTTATTAGTTTTACTCTCTTCTTTGTGTTAGATATGAAATCATCATCAGGGATAACAGCTGCCTATTTTATGAAGGTAGAAAGTATATAAATATTATCTCCCAGGTGCCCATCTATACATGAGTGGATTAACAAAATGTGGTATATGTATACCATAGAGTACTATTCAGCTTTAAGAAACAATGGTGATATAGCACCTCTTGTATATTCCTGGATACAGCTGGAACCCATTCTACTAAGTGAAGTATCTCAAGAATGGAAAAACAAGCACCA
>CAUYPO010085332.1:0-12002 GCA_963574435.1 Cheirogaleus major
TCTTCTCTCTTCTTGGTTAGTCTAGCTAGTGGTTTACTGATTTTGTTTATCTTTTTGAAAAAAACAACTTTTCATTTTGTGGTTCTGTCATACTGTTTTTTTTTTTTTTTTTTTTTTTTGGTCTCTATTTTATTTAGTTGGGCTCTGATTTTTTTTTTTTTTTTTTTTTTTGGAGACAGATTCTCACTCTGTTGTCCTGGCTAGAGTGCAGTGGTGTCATCACAGCTCACTGTAACCTCAGGCTCTTGGGCTCAAGCAATTCTCCTGCCTCAGCCTCCCAAGCAGCTAGCATTACAAGCATGCATGACCACATCTGCTTTTTTTTTCCCCACCCCACTTTTAGTAGAGACAGGGTCTTGCTCTTGCTCTGATTGGTCTTAAACTCCTAACCTCAAGCTATCCTCCTACCTTAGCCTCCCAGAGTGCTAGGATTACAGGCATGAGCCACCATACCTGACCTTTGTCTCTGATCTTTGTTTATTAATTCTTTTCTTCTGCTAACTTTGGGTTGGTTTGTTTTTGTTTTTCTAGTTCCTTGAAGTGCAGTGTTAGGTTGTTAATTTGGGATCTTGCTACATTTTTGATGTAGGCATTTAATGCTTTAACCTTCCTCTTATCACTGCTTTTGCTATATCCCACGGGTTTTAGTATGTTGTGTGTTCACTTTCATTCATATCCAAGAGAGTTTTAATTTCTGTCTTAATTTCTTCATTGACCCAGTGATTGTTCTGAAGCATGTTGTTTAATTTTCATGCATTTGCATAGTTTCTAAAGTTCCTCTTCATAATGATTACTAGCATTATTCCACTCTGGTCTGAGAAGATACTTGGTATGATTTTGATTTTTTAAAATTTGTTCAGGCTTGTTTTATGGCCTACATGTGGCCTCTTGGAGAATATTCCATGTATTGGTGAAAACAATGTTTATCCTATAATTTTTGGAGAGAATGTTCTGTAAATGACTGTTAAGTCCATTTGGTCTACAGTCTAACTTAAGTCCAATGTTCGTTTGTTGATTTTCTGTCTTGACAACCTGTCTAGTGCTGAGGGGGGTGCTGAAGTCTCCCACTATTACTGTATTGCTTTCTACCACTTTCTTTAAGTATATTAATATTCATTTTGTGAATCTGGGAGCTCCGATATTGGCTGCATATATATTTAGGACTGTTATATCTTTTTGCTGAGTTGATCGCTTTACCATCATATAATGAACTTTTCTCTTTTTTTTTAATTGTTTTTGATTTAAAGTCAGCTTTATCTGATATAACTACTCCTTGCTTGCTTTACTTGGTTTTGGTTTCCATTTGCATGGAATGTGTTGTTCCACACCTTTACTTTCAGTCTATGTCAGTCTTTATGGGCAAGTTTCTTGTATGCAGCATATACTCGGATCATGTTTCTTAATCCATTCTGCCAATCTGTATCATGTGAATAGATCATTTAACCCATTTACTTCAAGGTTAATATTGATAGGTGAGGCTTTATAGTTAATATTGATAGATGAGGCTTTATTCCTGCCGTATTTTTTACTTGTTTTCTAAATGTTTTATAATTCTTTGTTTCTTTTTCTCTGCCTTTTTGTCTTGGTGGTTTGATGAAATTTTGTGATGTTGCCAATTGATTCCTTTCTCTTCCTCCCTTGTTTGATTGTTTTATGATCTGTGAGTTATATTTTCATGCCTTTTTGTGATAGTAAATATTGACTTTTTTGTTTCCATGTTTACAACCCCTTTAAGCATTTCCAGTAGGGCTGATCTAGTGGTGATGAATTTCCTTAGTGTTTTCTTATCTTGGAAAGACTTTATTTCTCCCTCATTTACAAAGCTTATTGTGGCAAGATTTTCTTGTCTGACAGTTTTTTTCTTTCAGAACTTTGAAAATGCCATCCCATTCTCTTCTGGCTTGTAAAGTTTCTGAAGAGAAGTCTGCTATTATTGTAATGTAGTTTCCTTTGTAGGTGACTAGACACCTTTCTCTTGCAAATTTTAAAATTCTTTAACTTGGAATTTAGACAATCTGCATATAATGTGCCATGGTGAAGTCCTTTGTGCAACATATTTGCTTGGGATCACTGGGCCTTCTGTATTGTAGATGTCTAACTCCCTTGCCAGATTTAGTAAGTTATCATTGCTTACGTCCTTAAATAGGTTTTTCTAAACTTTTTGATCTGTCTTCCCCCTCAGGAATACAAATAATTTGAAAGTTTGGTCACATTATGTATTACCAGATGTCTTAAAAGCTTTGTTTGCTCTTTTTATTCTTTCTTCCTTACTTTTAGCTTTTATTGTATTATTTCAAAAGAGCTATCTTCAAGTTCTGAGATTTTTTCTTCTGTTTGGTCCAGTTTATTACTGAAGGTTTTGAATGTATTTTGTGTTTCCTTTACTGAGTATTTTAGTTCCACAATTTGTTTGGTTTTATTTTTAAGATACCTACCTCCTTGCTCAATTTCTCAACCATATTCTGAATTGATTTTATGATTTCCTTATACTAGTTTTCACACTTTTCTTGCATCTCATTGAGCTTCTTTAAAATCAGTATTTTGAATTATTTGTCTGGCATTCCAAGGTGTTCTTTTTGATTGGGATCTGTTGCTGGACAATTGTCATCCTTCAGTGGTGTTATATTTTCCTTGTTTGTTCATGTATCCTGTGTACTTCCATTGATATCTGTGCATTTGGTATAGCAGTCACTTTGAATTTTTGGAAATTGCTTTCTCAGGGTAGAATTTTTTCCTTAAAATGTATATACACTGTTGGTTGAGCAGGACACTTTGGATTTGGCTGCCTGGGGTAATGTGTTTTTTATGTGATTTCTTCAGTAGTACATAGAATCAGTGGTATCTGTGATTTCCTTAGTCGCTTAGGATATAGTTATTGGTTGAGGATATGAGGAAGTTTTGCTGGGGGCTTAAATACCAATTTAAAAAGTACTCAGGCCCTGGTGCTGGCACCAGTGGGCTGAGTTTGCCTGTTTTTAGGTCCCGGAACAGCTTACACTGGCACCAGTGTTAGTGGGTCCTGGAGGGACAATTCTTGGGCCCCTGAGTGGCTTGCTCAGAAGCTAATATTGACAGCAGCAGGCCAGGTGTGTGGGCAGGTTCTCAGGCCTCTGGACAGCTGGTATGATGGCAGTAGCAATGGTGGAGCAACCGAATGTGATCCAAAGGGTCCATGTTGGTGTTGCTGGTAGCTGTGACTGATTGAGCAGGCTAGTCTCCAGTCCCATAGCCACCCACAGCAGGGCAGTGTGTGTGTGTGTGTGTATTGGGGGGGGGATCCTAAGTATGCTTAGCAGAGCTTGTTCTTCCCTGTCCGTCCCTGGCCAGGTGGTAGCTACAGCCTCATCACCTCAAAGTCGGTCCAAGGGTGGGGAACAGCCCAGTGTTAAATTTTCAGTCCAGTGTTAAATGGTGCTCGCTGTGGGCAGTACAGTCCACTTATGTCTCAGTCTCACAGCAATTGGTTGCAGAGTGGTGGGTATTGTCCTAGATATGCCTAAGACAGCCTGGTTTCCCTATCCCTTCCTCGGCCAAGTGGCAGATACAGCCATGTAGGCCTGAACTTGGCCCAATGGCAGGGCACAACCCAGTGTTAAACTCTCAAAATGGTGCTTTGGGCCTATGACCAGAGACGGTTTGGCCCCTTTCAGGCAATCAGTATGTGCAAGAAGCTGTGGGGAGTGCAATCTGCTCACATCTCAGTCTCAACAGCAGCCCTCAGCAGTGTAATAGAGATCTTCTCAGGGCTGGTGGGAGCCCCCAGTCTGCCATGTCCCTCCTTAGAACAGCACACAGTGGCAGCAGCTGCATCTGTAGATCCCTGGTATCTAGGCTCTCAGAATGGTGCCCAGCTGGAGGTGCTCTAGGCTCAGATACCTGTGAGATTTCCTGTTGGTTTCCTTTCTGAGGCAATGTCTCTGTGCAATCTTTAGGCAGCTACCTATGTTAGGCCCAAAGCCTGCTTGAGTTATGGTTCTCTTATAGCCAAGATTATACAACTTCATTTCTGAGAGTGAAGCCCTGGGGATTTTTCTCTTACTGTTTTTCTGCATTCAGGATCTTCTCCCAAATCTCAGCCAGTCCCAGCCAGGCAAGTTGCCTTGAACCTTTTTCTTATTTACTCTTGGTGCTTCCCATCACTTTTCTGGTGAATCCCAGCATTTTCTCCTAAACAATCTGTTCAAATGTATCTCCTTACTATTCTAGTTCCTCTTCTTGGAGGATGCACATGCTACCTGCATCTAGTCAGTCATCCTGGTCCTATCTCTAGCCACATAATTTTTAAATTATTTGTTGAATATATATGTTATTTCATTTAGTCCAATTAACATGTACCCAACTAATGCCAGGCACAGTAGTTCATGCCTATAATCATAGCATTCTGGGAGGCCACGGTAGGAGAATCGCTTGAGCCCAGTAGTTTAAAACCGTCCTCAGCAACATAATGAGATCCCATCTCTACTAAAATTTAAAAAAATAGCTGAGCATGGTGGCGCACACCTATAGTCCCAGCTGCTCTGGAGGCTGAGGTGGGAGGATCTTTTGAGCACAGGAGTTGGAAACTGTGGTGAGCTATGTTCATGCCACTATACTCCAGCCTGGGCAACAGAGTGAGACCCCATGTCTAAAAAATAAAGGTATCCAACTTAATATAAAAATTTCAGATATTTTTCTGAACAACCACTATCAATGTTCCTTTTCTAAAGAAAGAGGAATGATTAAACAAAAACAGTTCTAACAATACATAAAATGGCTCCATCAAATTTGATTTTCTTTAATACAGAATTTAGTCTTCTGATTAAAAATTCATTTACTGATACATATCACTCATTTGCTGAGTATGTCATTTACTGATATATATCTCACAAGACATAGAAATGTTTAAGAGAGATGAATGGTTCATCATGAAAACTTTGTTGCAAAAGCTATATGTAAGAGGGTCTAATATAATAACAGTTATTAAAAAAAGCAATAAAAGTTTACATATAACTTTGTTCAGTGACACCAAGCGATACTAACACACATTGGTACAAAAGTAGTATTCAGGACAGAATATGTCTACCATATTTCCAGACACTTTCCATCACTTAAAAAATTAAAAGTGTGTCTATCTTCTTTTCTGCATGAACCCCAACTATCACTGTGGAGCACATTAACCAAACAGTTCCCATTAACCTAATCTGATGGCACACTGAGTCAGGGCTGGCAACACTGTTCTGGTGGCTTAGAGATTCTAACAAATTTCTAAACTGTTACCTAAGGTTAACTGAATTTATTTTTTAATTTTGAAATTTTAAGATGGTGGTTATTCTTTTAAGGCTTATCTGTGGAGTTAAATGTGGGCAGCTATAGTTTAAAATTTATTGCATAATTTCCCCTTGTATTCTTCTGAATCAAAGAAGATACCCACTCTATTTTTTTTTTAACCTCATGACTTACATCAGGACCATGCTAGGGAAAAGAAAGCCAAAGATAATTAAAGTTTCCTGATGAACTTCAGTAACAATAACATCTATTGAGTGCTTACTATGATATTGGTATTTACATGGAGTATCCCACTTAATGACTACTCCCCAAGAAAAAACAGGTAAGGGAAACTAACATGCCGAAGATCTTATAATTAGCAAATGATAAACTTAAGATATGAATCCACGCAATGGGTAGTGTCTGTTCGGTGTCCATCTGGTCTCAACCCTTAAATCATGCTACATTATTTAAAAGAAATTGTTAAGTGTAATATAGGCACATTGGTTTATCTGACCATTACCCACTCTCTTCATGAATTTTCTTCAATTTTATAAACCTTTATAGAGCCAAAGACTCCAAAAGTACTGATGCAATATAAAACCATCCCTCTGGCTTTTACATTAAATGAAATGCTTCCAATGTGTCCTAGCAGTAAAACATACCTTCACTTCTAAAATGACTCTTAATTTCATATTAGCATACAACATACTTTTCTTCCACATTCATGCTTGTGGACCAAGTCAGATTCCACACTACCCTAAGCTCCAAACAAAACAAAAACCAATGCATACACAATTTGCAAGAAGAGAATTTTTCTGAAAAAGAACACTTTCTTCCAATATTACTCTTGAGACCAAACAAGATAACGTCTCTTCTGTATAATCCTGGTTCCAAGTAGGCTGGAACTCTGGATATCACCTTTGATTTAGCGTAAGAATTAGAAACAGATCTGCTTAAAAGTGACCAAAAGAAGTTGGGTCAATTCTTTGAGTCAATTCAGGCACCTGAGATTCATTCTAATATTGAAGACCAATCAAATTGTCCCATAAGAAGTCAGAAAATTCCAGGAACTATGGGTTCCCTAAGAAAGCTGCAGATTCAACTGGACACCAAGAGATGAAAAATTTCCTTAATTATATTAGTCTTTGTTTATTTCCTGTGACAGACATAAAGCATGGGACTTTTCAAAATAGACCTCCTTCACAATACAATAAAAATAAGCATATTTTTAATTAAAGGACTTCCTTAAGTATGTCCCTGTAATTAAGATAAAAATTAAGTGAGATCTTTGAAGAAATTATTTCAGATTAAACGAGCTGAAAAGTTTAAGCACTGTCCATAATTGCGTTTTGTATTCTAAATTCTCAGTTCCAGACTTTTTAAATTATTCTGCATCTCATTAACTACTCCTTATGTTATTACATTTGTTTCAGAGTTTCTTTTTTTTAATCTATTGCCTTTTTGTAATATCACCTGCCTTTCAATTCTTGTCCAATAAACACTGTAATCTACATTGTTCAAACAGTGCAAAAAGAAAAATTTGAACCATACTTGTCTGTACTGTAGGAAAGCCTATGAAAGGCAGTCACTGTTCCAAGTCACTCTGGAATTCTGAGGAAGCTTTAGTTCTCAGAAAACAAAAGAGGACAACACTAATTAAAACCAGAGACAGAGAACAGATAAGTTAGCTCTAGAAAGGACTTAATTATTTAGATATATTTTTTTCTGCTTTGGCTTATCACTTTCCATCACTTACTTTCCTACCAAACTGCTGTATCTTTATTGATCTCACTGCCTATTAGCTCCCTCTCACACAATAAAATAAAGGAAATCTAAACTTGAGTAAGGTAATCATTAGCAGCACAGAAAAATGGCTAAATAAATTATCAGGTACTTAGTGAAAAACATTGCTCTAAAGGTGGTATATAATACTAAAAGCAGACTAGCATTTTGGCTATAGAAATGGAGGACAGAATCAAAAAAACCTGCAAGAAATGGTAGTAGCTAAAGAAATGGAAGAAGACAAATAAGTTTAACAAATTTCCAAGGTTTCTAATCTAGGTGTTAGGAAGACTATTTGTGCCATGAAAGGTATAAAAAGGGGGAAAGAGATTTTAAAAAGTTGATTAGGAGAGAAAACAGTAAACTACATTCCCAATACCTACCTCAGTATCTTGCACGCCTAATAAAGGTATGCTGAACATGAAGAAAGGAATGAGTAAATGATACTAATTTTAATTTTGCTAAGTTTTATATCATTAAATAATTCAAATTCACTGACTAAAGTGAAGTTTAGAAAATAGTTCTTACCACTAAGCCCACAGTATTTGAGATTTTATTTCAGAAAGTCTCCTTAGTTCTAAATAACTTTCAAACCTAAACATATCTTCAAATGAATACTATCTTTAAAAAGTAAACAAGTCGTGGTCTCTATAACTCACATAATATCTCAGGTTGAGCTACTTATAAATAAACCCACTGAATTTTGGGGTTTGCATTTAAGTTATTTGTTTAGTAGGTTTACAACTAAGACTCCAGTAAAACAAATACATGAAGGTTACAAATGTACTGGTACTAGTGTTTCAGTCTGTCTACTAACTCAATAAAACAGCAGTGATTTAATTTACATTGTTAATGTCATTTTTTTGCTACTCATGATAATTTTTTAAATGTATTCTTCAAAAATACCTCAAAATATTTAAAGATTCCAAACAAATTATTACTATAGTATCATATTGCAATAATGCTTAAAACTAAGAATATTCAAAATCCCATAAGACAAATGTTCTATAAACTATGATAAATTGGTGAAATAAAAAGGGGGGAAAATTTTTTAAAATAACATAGTATGCCAAAACTTTTGATTTTATAACCAAAAGTGGAAATGAACATAAACTTTTTCTAAAAATTTAATGTTTTCTATTTTGGGTACTGGAAATTCAGCAAAAGCTCTAAGAAAACTGGTCTTTACTCTCTAAGGCAGACCCAAAGTAAGGTATCTAGCTCTTAGGACATATGGAAGAAAAAAAAAGTGCCCACAGTCAATCTTTTTAAGAAATGATCCTTGAAGTCTTTTGTGTTTGTCTTCACAATTAATTCTCTTATCCAAGTTAACAGAGGAAAAAGGTGATACTAAAATCATGGTTAATACCACACTCCTACAAGGATGAATTTCATAAAAGCTTGCTGAAGCCTTCAAAAAGGCTAGTAATGCTACTTAGTGAGACACCCTTCCCAGCTGTCCCCCCTGGATCACTCATTGCATAAGTGAGTGAATTCTGGGCCATCGCCTAGAGCATTTGTTGGAAGGAAGAATGTCCCTGAAGATTGGTACCTAATCTAAAACTGTTGCTGCTTTTAAACATACTTATCGAAAAATTTATTGAAATACGTACTGCCTTTCACTGAAATATTCAGAAATACTCTCACATAAAGACTACGAATAAACTTTTAAAGTTATAACTTTCTTCTGAGCAACACCTGAGATTAATTTCTTAGCCCGTGATACCTAGGGTTGGGGTGAGGATGAGAGGAAGATAACCTAGACTCTGCTTTGTTTGCTTTAGAAACATTATTTCACTTAATTCCCACACAGCTCTCAGGAAAAAAATTTATTATTACCATTATTCCCACTTACACAAATGAAGAAATGTAGGCATTGTTTAAGAAAACTAATTTAATACCACACAGTTAATAAATGGTATTTAAACTCAGGTTTGTAATACTCCATAGCTCATATCCTTTACACCTGCAGCCCTCAAACCCTGGGCTACAGACCGGCACCTGTACGTGGCCTATTAGGAACCAGGCCCCACAACAGGGGTAAGTAGTAGGTAAGCAAGTGAAACTTTATCTGTATTTACAGCGTCTGCCCATTGCTCACATCACTGCCTGAGCTCCACCTCCTGTCAGATCAGCTGAGGCTTAGATGCTCACAGGAGCATGAACCCTACTATAAACTGCACATGTGAGGCATCTAGGTTGAGCACTCCTTATGATAATCTAATGCCTGATGATCTGAGGTGGAGCTAAGGAGGTGGCACTGAGGCTGTGGGTAGTGCCTGCAAACAGAGATTATCATTAAGCAGAAAGGTCTGAATGCACAATAAATGTAATGTACCTGAATCACTGAATCATCCCAAAACCAATCCCCCATCCCTACCTCCGCCAAGCCGTGGAGAAACTGGCTTCCGTGAAACTGATCCCTGGTGCTAAAAAGGTTGGGAACCACTGCTTTATCCAACGCCACCATGCCTTCAAGTATATTTACCTATCAGTAATGTAAATCCAAATCCATGTGGTGAATTAAAGTGATTCCTTTATCTCTTATCTCACCTTGGAAAGTTACTATCAAGAATGAAGTTCATGTGCCGTACACCATGGGCCATGCCTAGTAACACTGAAATTGTAATTCATGGAGCTCAGAAATTGATTTCTTCTCATGTATCTTCACTCTGAAATACATAATTCCTTGTACTCAATACTACAAGAAAGGTCTCTCTGAAAGTGAACCTGGCTAAACTCTGTGTTTCAATGTAATAGGAATCAATTTAATTAATTAAACTTTCTAAATGATAAATTCCTAGACTGTTTTAAATATGTTACTCTTCATTAGGCCATACATACACACACAGCTGGGAATGAGATTTTTTTTTAATGGCATTCCTTCCCTAATATTCCTAAAGCCAGTGTGGAGATTGGCCAGACAGAGCCAAAACACATCCTGAGCCTTACCAATATAAATGTGCAATGAATACAGAGAGATGCCCGAATAAGTCTTCAAATACCAAATTACCACACTAAGATTAAACGATAGCAAACTCCCTAGAAAATTCAGATCTGTGGACTATCTGTAATGCGCGGAAGGGGGAAAATTTTCACCCATCGGCAGAACCTGTCAGTGGTCCCCAGCCGCTGGAGCCAGCCGGTGAAGGAGCGGTAGAGGGAGCAAGCGTGATCCTCCGCGGATCCTCCCCAGGGGGCTACAGCGGCCCAAGCTCCGCTGGTGATACATGGAAAAGGGAAAGATTTCACTTCTCGGTGGAACATCTCAGTGGCCTCCGGCAGCTCAAACGCTGCCGAAATTACTGGTCCAGAGCACATATCCCCAGATCTGCCAAGGATCGTCCCTCCAGAATGCCAGATTTTAGCATATAATCCAGTCCCTGCACCTCCGATCCTCAATAAAGCACCCAGATGAGAAAGAACCAGCGAAAGTTCACAGGAAACACGAAGAAGCAGAGAGAAAAGTCACCTCCAAAGCAAAATACTCATTCTCCATCATCTGACACCAACTTACATGATATGAGTAAACTGACAGAGGAAGATTTCCAAATATGGATTGCAACAAAACTAAGTGGAATTGAAGAGAAAATAGAATCACAACATAGAGAAAACATAAGAACTATACAGGAAATGAATGAAAGATTCTCCAAACAAATCGAGATTATCCAGAAAAACCAAAGAGACATTCTGGCAATGAAGGAAACAATTGAGGATCTCCAAAATACAGTGGAAAGCCTAAAGAACAGGATGGACCATGCAGAGGAAAGAATATCAGAACTTGAAGATTATGGCTATCCTCTAAACAAATCAGAGGAAGAAAGGGAACACAGAAACAAGAGACAAGACCAAAGTTTACAGGAAGTGTGGGATTATGTTAAAAAGCTGAATCTCAGATTGATTGGGATTCCAGAAGGGGAATAGGAACATTCACAAGGGCTGGAAAAATTATTTCACGGAATACTGGAGGAAAATATACCAGGCCTGGCGAGAAATCTTGACATACAAATACAAGAAGCACACAGAACCCCTGGGAGACTCAACATGAAAAGGTAATCACCTCGACACGTGGTTTTTAGGCTGACCAAAGTAAACGTGAAAGAAACAATTCTCCGTGCAGTGAGAGGAAAGCAGCAAAAGACCTATAAAGGTAAGCCTATCAGACTAACAGCAGGCTTCTCAGCCGAAACCTTACAAGCTAGGAGGGATTGGGTGCCTACCCTTAAATTTCTAAAACAGAACAAACCCCAACCTAGAATTCTTTATCTGGCAAAATTAAGTTTCATCTATGAGGGAAAAATAAAGTCCTTCTCAGACAAACAATCACTGAAGGAATTTGCAAAGTCCAGACCATCCCTACAAGAAGTTCTCAGACCCGCATTTCTAACCGAACAGAGCAGTAGACACTCCTCAAAGTAAAATCCTCCAAGAATTAAAGTTTAGATCTCAAACTACATGATGGCCCAGGGAGTAAAACATAACAACAAGTCTCTACACAACAATGTAAATGGTAATCTTCCTCCAATTTCAATCCTTTCGATAAATGTAAATGGCTTAAACTGTCCTCTGAAGAGACATAGACTGGCAGAGTGGATGAAAAATCACAAGCCTAGTATCTGCTGTCTACAGGAAACACATTTAACCCACAAAGATGCCTTCTGGCTGAAGGTCAAGGGATGGAAAACTATCATCCATTCAAACTGAAGTCAAAAGAAAGCTTGGGTAGCTATTTTATTTGCAGATAACATAAGCTTTAAAATAGCAAAGGTAAAAAAGGATTAAGATGGCCATTATATAATGGTGAAAGGAAAGATCCAACAAGAAGATTTAACAATTCTTAATATCTATGTACCCAATACAGGAGCACCCGATTACTTAAAGCAAACTTTGTCTAATCTTAACAACATGTTACACAACACTGCCATAGTAGCAAGAGACTTCAACACTCCACTGAATGAGCTGGACAGATCCTC